>JANPWX010000023.1:2134832-2162919 GCA_024734555.1 Trochalopteron elliotii | reverse complement strand
TACTTCAAGCTATCACCGCCACCGCGGGGAGCTGCGGGAGGCGATTGGTGCCGGGGAGCTGCGCCCTCCTGCGCCGCCCCCCGCCCTCCCTCCTTCCCGGGGAACCCCCCGCCCCAGCTGCCGCCCCCGGGCTCCACGCAGCCCCCGGCTATGGGAGAGCAACCCCGGGTCTCCGCTCCGCAGGGCTGGTTACATCTCGGGAGGATTCCAAAACGCACCGCGTTGGCCGCGAGAGGATGGGCTGCTGAGGTAGACCAAAAGTCACACCGGAGAGGCGAAGCGGTCCTTTATTTAACTAAAAGGCTGCGAAGATGAAAGCTGAATTTCTTTGGAAGGCTCGCTTTTAGTTAATAAACATGCTGAGATTAATGTCAGAGCTACTTTTGTGAGGGCAAAACCCTCCTGGAGGGTTTGTGTAAGACTTTGAAAACCAAAAACAACCAAATAATAAAGGGGTTTTACATCCACTTTTAGAGATAATTTTAGCGTTCATAGAAGCTGCCAGGCTTGCTGAAATGCTCCCCATCCACAGAACAACAACTGCAAAGGCAGTGGCAGGACAAGGCATCCTTTCTGCCAACTAATTCGTCTTGATCTTGACCTGAAGCAATCAGGAGGGCAGGTATTTCTTATTCACCATTCCTGTGCTAGCCTTCATCTTTCTGCACAGAATGGGAAGGCAGCAAACTTGCACCAACTTTGATGATGTGTATGTGTGAAAAAGACGGAAACTTGCCCACTTGGGTATGAGAACCTTATTACCTCTCTAATAGCTCCCTGTAGTAATAACTCCTTTTTGCTGCCAGCACACAGCCCATTCCCTGTCTCAGTTAAATTGGTAAATCTCAAGCAACTCCACTAAGCAGAGCTGTGCCCCATCAGTCTGTGGCCAAGCCTGTGAGTGGCAGTAGGCGACTCTAAATCTCATTATTGATTACCTGGGACGCTGCCAGTCCCTCAACAATTAGATCTGGAGATGAAGATTTAGATTATACAGTCAAGATTTGTTTTGGGTGGGGTTTTTTTTTTTTGTTTTTTTTTTCTCTTCAGATTTGCACTAATGATTATTTGCAGAACTAAGGTCTCACTGGCTAGTTTTCTGGCCCTGCATTTTTCATATTGATCGTAACAGTCATTTCAGCATTACAGAAGAAAAAGGGCAGGCAGATCTCTGGAGAGAAGTTGTTGGAAGTTTGAATTCTGGCAAAGTGCCCAAAACAAATGATGAATTACAGCTATGAAAAATGAATTCTTGGGTGTGTTGGGAAGCCATACAATGTTCTCCCAGTTTCCCCTGTTGCACGTTCATCTTTGAGCTCATCCTCAGGCTGATGGAACATTTTTAATGTAACAGTTGAAGGAGGCAGGAATGGCCTTTGTCAGCATTACTGATCAGCCACAGAGACTTGGAACACTTCTGACAAAAATAAGGCAAAACAGACCCCTTGGTACCACTTTTCCCTAATACTAGGACAGAATACTTGTAATAACCTCTGGAAAGTTATCAGACCACCATTACTACTTTGAGTGTGATTGCAAGAGCAATGACTGCTTGCTAGAATTGAGCTGTTTACTAAATCAATGCACTTACTCCTTGTAATATATGCACACATCTGCATTCCTCTGCTTCAACATGGTATACTCGGAATAAGTCTTGCAATCTTAAAGGCTAAATAGATGACCCTTGAGAAGTTTGCATTTCAGTTTGAGTGTAGTTGGTGAGTTTGTTTTTCTTCCCTGAAGTTGGACTGTAGAAGGGGGGAAAAGTCAGAATAAAATACATATGACAGGTTTAACAGAATGGCAACTCAAATGGATGTCCTTTGATTATTGCATGCACCACAGTACCATGAAAATAAAATGCAGTACTGTCTATTGTTTAAGTTTATAATTCAGGATTAATATATAGTTGTGGCATATATAGTAATATGACACAGAAAACACAAGAGAATTATATGATACACAGAGTAAGCACTAGAACAAATCCATGCATTTAATAAATGAACTCCTCAGTTTTACATGCACAGTCAAATGGGTTATCCAAACATTATGTTTACTAAAGCAGATGTGGCTACACGCTTTAAATTCCGTCTCATGTCCTTTCACAGGGACATGATTCAGTAATGTGCCTATGACTTACCTTTTCTGAGACCTGTGCTACACAGTAAAATAGGAGGAACTTGCATTTTCACAGTCTCATTCTCCCCTCCCCAGTACACAGCTGAATCACGCAATCTGAAAAGTGCTGCCTGTGCCTCTGAAATTGGAGTTGAGAGAATGTGGCAAAGAGTGCATTCATCAACTCACCTGTTGCAGCGCTGCATGTTTTCAACCACCAGGCTTTTTCAGGAAAAATGAGAGAAGGTTTCAAACATTCATATGTGAAATGCACATAGAGAACAAGTGGATGAAGAAGTGTCTCACCTCCTTCCTCAAAAACATGAAATAAAATTACAGTTTTAAATTAAAAAACCAGAATTTAATAATTAAACCTTACATGAACCATAAAAATTGAGAGCGTTTATAAAGCACAGTTGTGATTAAGAGTCCTTACATGAAAGAAGTGAATCTTTCCTCTCCAATGCTTGAAGTTCTCCCTGCTACCATACTATACATAATTCTAAAACCATACAGAGTAAAAACAATACTAGAAAATTCAGCATGCTGAGTTGTTTTAAAATTTAGAGGCTTTCTGAGAGATGAAAGAAGCATTTTGCTATCACTGTTTGAACAAGAGAATTTTGTATGCTGCAAGGTATTTACACTGTTCTCCTACAAGGAAGACTTTGAAGATGAAGCATTATATATGGATATTCCTTATGTGTTCATATAGCTTTCTGTCATCCAGGACTGAAACAAGACATGAGTTACAAGTCACCTAAATGACAGAGGTGAAGGAGCAAGAGAGGAGAAAGCAGGAAAACAACTATTTTCCACTTTCATGTTATTGCATGTCGTACAATACAAGCTTTTATTTTTCTCTCTCATACCCCCGCCTCACTTTATCCAGCTCTGTTCATTATTCTTCTGACAAGAAAAGAGGGTTTGGATTTTGCAGGTGTGGAGTGTGTGTGGTGTCACATTAGAGGTGGCTAACAAGAAGCGCTCATTCTTTACAAATACTGGAATGGTATATTTGCACCAAGGGATGTTGGAGGAATTGATATGATGGAATTTTTGTAGCACCTCTGTGAGTTTTTAAAATACTGGGTGTTTATTTAACCGTTGATTTGCTGTTGTAGTTAATCATGACTTAAACTTTATTGGTTCATATTGTGCAATAAATCACAGCTTTTTAAAATACAATAATTGTTAAGGGCACTGTACAATCTATTTCAGAAGGCAAAGAGTGAACATTAACTAAAAAGAATTCCATATGCCAAACAATAAAATGAATTCACGACCCAAAAGCAGTAAGTTTCCAAAGCAATAAAACAATATTGCACATTGCTGAAGAAGTGACATAGGAAGACAATGCATCTATAACAAGAATGGTGAAAGGAATATGTGAGGTCATAAAGTCACATCCATCTCTGTAAAATGTTACTAAACCAGTAATAGGAATAGCTTTCAAGTTGTCATGTCCACAGGGAAGAATATCAGCTGTGCTGCAGCCAAGAAAGCCCGGAATGTTATGTGCTTTAATGGTGAAACTCCTGAATGCTCTACAGTCTGTTTAAAAAGCATGTATGCACATAAAATCCAGTGGAGAACTTAATAAGACTTCAGCACAGGACACAAAGACGTGTATATGGCTGTACCTGTTCTGCACATGTATATAGATGTACCCCAGAACCCCTCATTCAGCAGGCTCCAAGATATGACTTTCTCTGTCACCTGCTTTTCTTTTGGCCTTCACTCTCCTTTTCTCCCAAGGAACCAGTGATGGATCCCCAGGCCTTGCTCGGGAGTAAGACCTCATTTTAATCCTTCTCAAGGGGTTATCTGAGCTTACCACTGTCAGAAAAACTTTGTAAAGTTTTCCTTCCTCAGAAAAGAGGGATCACCTCCCTCTTTGCTCTGCCTCTTCTCTTGTTTTGCCTTACTCAGTCACTTAATACAGTGATTTACCTCCTCTGATGCTTATGTAGGGTGGGGAAGGCCAATCTGACATGGCTTTCTTCTTAGTCACCTTTTCTTCTTATTCTGTAAAGAAAACGGTATTCAAGCACATATTCAAATCTGGTAGCTGTCTGGAAGTACAGCCTTGTTTTGGGCTATCTTCTGCTCTTTAGAATAAAGTCTTCTTTCTCAATGGCTGTTCATAAGGAAGAGATTAAATTGAATATGGACTTCTATTCTGCTGAAAAACCATAACCATGGTCTACTCTATCAGTGTCTTCAGAAAAGTAATCTGTGGTCTGGAGTCATTGAGGAAAATACTCTCTTTTTCTCCTGCTGAGAGGTGCATCAGCTTTTCCTTCATACAAGCCCTTTTAAACTCCACAGCAGTGGCAGAGAATCCCGAGAGTAGGAGTTTGCTCTGGATTTTATTAATTTAGTTTGAAACCTGATTTGGTTTCAAGACAGCAGCAAGAAAGTTCACTGAGTCCTATTCACATCTCAAAATGTCACCTCAGATGGAGGGCACCAGGAGACCTGCATGGCTGAAAGCCTCAGAGGGAGCTGCCAAGGAACTGCCATGTCATCTTGGCCTTGGCCTGGCCTCTCCCTGACTGCACCATTTCATTTTGCTTATTTTTATCAGGGCATGTGGAATTTCCAAATTAAAAAAAATGACAAATACACACAACTGTATTATTACAACTCTACCTGCTCTTAACCATTTTTCTGCCACAACATTTCTAATGGAATGCTGATGAGCAGATTTTCTGCTCTTCCAAGCATTTACTAAACCAATCCTGAATATCTCTAACTGCACCACTTAGGTAAAAGGAGTGAGTTATGTGCTGTGATACCTGTACCACAGGATATGAACTGTGTACTACGGACAAATCACAGGTAGGATGCTGACTGGTAAACAAGCAATTATCAAATTGCTAGCCACACCCTGGTCTGCAGTGAGAGGATGGTAAATAATGAAGGATTGTCCTCTCGCCATGTATGACGAGAGGACAGGGGCTAATAGAAAAGAAATAAAGTGAAGAAGGAAAAACACTTCAGATGTCTCTATATGAATAGTAAAAGGAACAGGCTTCTATTGTCAGAACTTAGGTCAATGACGTCTGTGCTTGGGCTGCTTTTCCTGCTTGCACTGAATGTCACAATACAAAATGCAGCACAACTCTGATTGCCCAGCACTGTTCATGTTCTCTCTATGGGAACTGAGCAGGGATTTTTCTTCGAATATATAATTTACAGCTTGCTACAGCAATTCTGCAAAGTCAATACATATCCTTAGCACAAAGCAGAGAATGAAGGGCATTATGGAGAAAGAGAGAAAGATACTACATTGACAGAGAAAGATGAATTCCACTGCACAAGCACATTACAGGTTCCATTCAGAGAAATAAAATTACTCTTTTTTTTCAAACAGAAAGTATTTTTCAAAATACATTTAATATGGTTATATTTAAAAAGATCTCGTGTGCAGCTCATATGTCACTACTGACAAACTCTCTGGCACTGAATTATCATATGATTATCTATTGTGCAAAGAAGATCTATTTATTGATTCAAGTCAGATGTATTTGCAAGGCAAGGTTTGTGGACACAGGTAATATTTTTTATTAAACCAACTGATTAGAATGAAAAGACAGATCAAGAACACAAGCCCTTTGCAGAGTAAAAAAGAGTCTTTTTTTTTTTTTCCCTAGGTGCTCAAACTGGCTACATAGAAGATGTTATTTCTCCTGGCAAATTTAGCTGCTGTTGCAATCTTAGATCACCGTGACTGTTACAATGCCGTTGCTTATGTAATTATAAAATACCTATCTGAGAACCTGGTTACTCCTCTGCATTATTAATAGTGTCTGACATGTTTTCACTACTGTATTGGGAATACGTTTAGACATAATCTTCTCCTGACTGCCTGAAATAATCAAACTGGAGCCTACAAGTCTTGAGGGAGGGTATGGAAAGCAATTTTCAGCCACAGGGTGGCTGTGCTAGAAGTGGTCTGCTACAAAGCTGATTACCCTTGGTCCTGCAGAAAGTATAGCTGTCACTCCTGTGTCTTACTTCTACAGCTACAAAAATAATTAGGAGGTGATCTGCCACCTTTATATTTCCTTGAGATCATGGGCCTTGCTGGGAATGGTTTGGAGTCTTCTGAGTGGACTTTAGGACTAAGCAGGGAACAAATGAAAGATGCGATGAAAGGTAATGTTTAAGATTTCCAATGGGTGCTGGCCATGAGCTTCAGAAATGGACCAGACCTAATCAGTTTTCTCTGGGAAGGGAACTGAGCATGGGAGATTGCTGGGGGGCAAAAATGGATGTGCTGGATGTCTTTGCAGAAATGCCTCAGGCGCTTTGAAGAACACTCCCCGACCTCCTGCAAGCAGTGTGGTGGGAAAAATGCCGAGCTGTCAGCTACATCAATTAAGAGAAGTTTTAGTCTCATCTCACCCCTTCTCAATCCTCACTGACATGCAAAAAATTGAACACATCCCTAACTCTAGAAGAGAGGAATCTATTTTGTAGTGTGCTGCAGGCATGATCTAGACAAATTGCACCTATATGTTATTTGAACCCATCACAATACAACATAACAAGGCTTTTCAATTACCTCAACAAGCTACCAATACAACTTTATCATTTCAATTTTTCATCCGTTTTCTCCAACTCGGCGTTTCTTCTATATATCACCATAGATCTCATCAGTTCCAGCCCAGTTTAGGCTAATAAATTTCAGTTACCAGCTCAAGCCTAATGAAAAGGGGAAGTTTGCAGGGAAGAAAGACAAAGGCTCGGATTGTTGCCTCGGGGCTCAAGCTCACCCATCGGAACAGGGCAAGGATGGGCTCATCCATCCCCATCACCTCGGGGATGGGCAGGGCACAGGGGGAGGCAGAATTCTCGAGTCCCGTTGCCGTCAGCAGAGCTGCAGGGCTGGGCCACCCCCAGGAACAGACCTGTTTGTCCCCCTAAAGCCAAGTTTAAGCAATGGTTTGAAACACACCGTGCCAGAGCACAGTCTTAGCTGGCGTATGTAGAGCCCAAACACAGACCGGAGCTGTGATTCAGAACTGGGGCAACACATTTCACCCCAGTAACTCTTATGGTCTTGTGGCATGCTATTCCTGTCTTCAAGGAGGAGGACAAGTTAAGCAGAAAAATACTAATTTGCATATTAGCTGGAAATGCACTGAGAAACCAACAGACAGAGCGATAAAAAACGAAATTTGTACCATAATTATGTTTTCTTCTAAAAGACACTGATAAAGCTTAAAATTTTCAATGATTTTATGGATACACGGAAAAGGCAAAGAAGCTAAAATAATACTGCAAACCAGCAGACTTATATGTTTATTAATTCAGACCAAAATTTGCCATCTGCAACTGAACATTTTCCTAAATAAATCCCACAAAATAAAAATTATTTTAGCTAAGAATCTTCATGGCACTGCTTTTTAAGTTCTGGTACTGAAATAGCTCAACTGTAAATTAATATTTGCAATAAAAGTATGCTCATAAAAGTTGCAAAGCATTTTCTAGTGACAGTCTATTCAACTATTTAGTGATTCAAAGCAAACTCTCCAAGAAAATCTCCATATCAGTGCAGTACATAAAATATAGAAATATATGAAAAATGACAAAGGCAGTATGTTACTGTTGAGGTGACTCTAACGTGATTGTTAAGCTGGTTGAAGTAGCTTTTCATAAATGAAATATGTCCTCAGTTTTCCTAGAATAGATAAAATAAGAGCAAAGTCAACAAAATGTCTCATCTTTATTTTCCTTTGAAGACATTATTTTCTCTGGAATATAGTAAAAATCTGTGTTCAGTGCACGTTAGCTAATTCTGAGGCACATGTTAACAAGCAGACACATAAGGGGCTAATTTACATGCTTAAAGGCAACTGAAACTTTGTTTTGCATATGTAAATACATCTGCCCAGTGTAAGAAATGGGCTTCCCAGTGTACCTGTGTGTGAGCTGGGTTTACAGGCACTGAAAATTCAAAGTCTGATCTGCTACTACTGTCACTGTAGCTGTCATCACAGCACAATTCAGGCAGAAAACCTCAAGACACCTATCAGACCAAATCCTGTGGACCTTACTCAAGCAAAAAATCTTGTTGATGTCAACAAACATTTTCCCCAAAGAGCATGTACACAATTGAGCCTTTTTTGTACATGCATATTTTAGTATCATTGAATATCTGCATGAAAAACAAAATAGGCTTGTTCTTTAAGTCAGGGATCAAGACATTGGGGAATGAAAAATCAAAACCATCCTCCTTTAAATCCAGAAAGGGACTAGTTTTGTAATTTTAGAATATGTTAGAAGGCTCTGAGTTTTCCAGATGAGTAAAGAGAACTTTTTGAACAGCAAGTTCCTTTAAAGAAAAGCCACAATAGTCAGACAAAGGAGTATTAACCACTCAGAATTTTATTTCTTTTGAAGCAATATTTTTAATATGAGAAGCATGCATTTAATATCCAAAGGGTTCAAAACAGTGACTGTTGGTCAATAAATCTGCACCTTGTGTGCTTTTTTAGGACTATGCCCAGGGGCTGTTCTGTCAAAACCATTATGCCCTTAGGCCATAATTCTAGCTCTGGTCTGTTTGCTGGAGACAACAACTTCAGTTTACACATCTGGCTACCTCACTACCATGGACCCCAAATTTAGGGTTTTGAGGTGAACAAACCATGATAAACTGACAGTGGCACAGAGGGTTTCACCCTTGATCCTTGATCCCTTTGGATCCAAGAGCTGAAGAGAAGATCCCAGTCACCTTCTGCAGGGGAAGGCTACCTGCTAGAGATAAATCTAAGAGGAGCAAAGAGAACATTTTCAGGAGCAGATGACTGGTTATCATAGCTGAAAAATCATAAAAATGAAAGAGTTTCTAGAGAGCTCAACCTGCTTTCAAATTCAGCAGACATTTTTAGCAACAATATAGAGAAGACAGGTTTGGACATTTTCAAACGGTTTCGGAAATGCTGAAACAGTCCTCAGTCCAAAACAGCACTGCACATTTGAAGGCAGGATTTGTGTTTGCTTGAAAATGAAAGACTTTTGGGAAAGAAAATTAAAAGATAAAAAATTTCCCAATGACTTATAAATGAAATAAGGCATTTATTTTTAAAGTATCTGTAGAAGAGATATCACTCTAATAAACTATATCAACTATTAATTTATCATAATGTAAATGGTTTAATTAATGTTTAATGATACAGCACTTTCCACAGGAACTCATCTCCAAATACACTTCTTTAGAAGAGGGATATGATACTCTGAAAAATACATTTATGGGAGATGGGGCAAATGTGTGGTTCATGTAAATCCATTTAGCTCCAACAAAATCAAGAGAGTGATGTTGGTTTCCACAGGTTTACTATCTGCAAATGATATTACAAATAACATATTACCTTAGTGGTTCTCTCATATATCTGGGCATATATATCCTGGTAGCTATTTTTGTTTCCGACAGTACAAACTAACTTTGCAGAATCACTGAATTACATTTCCTGAGACAAGTACTTTTGCATTACACTTTTTGCAGTCCTACCTCCAATGCTTTTTACCCTGAAGGCAAACCTAGCGTCTACTTGTTGCTCAGTTAGATAGCAACAATCACAATAGATAAAATGGAGATAGAGTAAGAAAATATGGAGTACTCAAGAACACTGTTTAATGAGATAGCTTTATAAAGTAATCCCAAAATTCTAGATGCTAAACTGCCTGTTGACATAGTAAAAACAAATTCAAAATTATTCAAAAGGTTTGTACCAAGACCTATCTCCTCCAGTTGTACAACATTGGAAACACTGTGTGTATCACAGAAAGTACATTAAAGATCTGAGTAGCATTTACAGCTTTTCTTGCTTGATTTAGTATTTTTCCTTTTCTCAGATGATTTTCCAAGTGTCTTTCTTCCACACAATAGGGAAACAGAACGAAAGACATTTTCACTTCCAAAGCTCTCCAAAATGTGGAATTTCAGATACAATTTTCCAAGTGCTTTAGAGGCTGTGTCAGTCACAGGGCTATACTTGGCATAGCCACTGGCAATCCAAGAGCAAAGCAGAATGAATTCTGGAGGAAGAAGATGACCAAGTCAAATTCTGACTAGGTAGAATAGTCTGTAGGAAAGAATTAATAAATCAAACTATCAGAGTGCTTGGCACAGAAGTGTCTGGCAAGTGGAAAGATACAACTTAATATAGGTGATAAGATTTTATTTTCTTAAGCTACACCTTTAAATATCAGGAGTTTGTGACTTTTTGCATTGCTTTCTTTCATGTGTTAGCTTTTGAAAATGGAGGGATATTGTTTTCAGCTATAGCAAATTTGCTGCTCCTACAGCTTTAGCTCAAACCTTACCTATACTACTCTATTGCAATTAAACAAAACACTGAGGTTGAACTTCAGCGTAACTGTTTTCTGAATCAGTTACCTACATGCAAATTTATAATTTGCTTTCAATTTCTTCACTGGTTCCATCACATGGTACATGTACTCCAGGCAATTTAAGCTAGCTCAGCAAGTTTGTCTCCTGCAATGCAGGCCCCATTTCCTTCAGTGACAATTTATGTTAATGATAATCAGATGCTTTTTTAATTAACAATGACCTACAAGCATCCTAATATATTTCTCTCTCTCCCTGATGGTATTTTCTTTACAGGATTGTGTCACTCCATTTCATTTGAAACCAGGGGACTCCTATATCTGTTCAGACAGCACAGGTCCCACAGCCCCTTAATTTTTGCTTTCACAGCATTTATGTTCATATGTCCCTGTCAGTGTGCATAGCTCTAACAACAGTAGCATGGTGGGGAGGCTGAGAGGGAGCTGTGTTGTTCCAGCAGTGCAGAATTGATCTTCACATGTCTTACACACGATCTTCACGTGATCTTACAACAGCTCTGCAATTGCCCAGGCTGGCTAGACTTCATACCCATACCTAAAGTGGCTGCATATTACACATATGGAAGAAGGGTTGCCTTGGACACACTTCCAAAATGGCAAGTTTATATGCTATCAGGAATAGTCATGGTGTGCAAGACGAGCAGCAAAACCAGGCAGCAGAGACATTAGACATATATATATAAATGCACACAAAAGACTGCAGCATGAGATGTAATTCCTTTTATTCCATGTCATATGTATTTTCAAGAAAAAATACAAATTATAAATTCTTTCAATGCAGAAGGATACAGATATGGATCCTGATCTGATCACCTTCACAGGCAAACAAAAACAAAAATCCAAAACCAACAACCATGTTGGTAGTCCTGAATTGTTGGTAATTGCTACAGTTTCTTTTCCAGACTCTTTTTTCCCTGCACTTCTTGTCAGGGCTGTTGTTACCTAAGAGATAGTGCAGGCGACTGTCTGAGACAGAAGATGCCAGAGGGCAGAAAAAATGTCCCCATACCTCAGTTGTCCCATATCACACTCTGGCATGTTGGTACCAATCTGCTTTCCTCTTTGACTTTGCCAACAATGCAGGACTGTGACTATTGCTGGCTGAGGCACTGTGCGTGTTGGGCTCCCTGCCTTCCCTGTCACAGGCACATCAGCCTCCCACAGAGAGCAGGACACACATCTGGGTCTTGCAGCTGGGGCCAGGACATCTGCTGCAGGTCAGAACTATCCAGCAAGCTGTTGGCATCTTTGTGTGCAGTTTGGTCCTAACCTGATCCTGTGGCTTGGAGTGTTGTTCTGGAGTCTCTTAAAAACAATTTTCCTGGTCAATGATCTTTTCAAGCCATGGCTGTGTGGATGCAACAGTTTTCCTTCAGTAGGACTGGATAGGATGTGAGATCATTCATGTCCTAAGACACATTTTAACAGGAGAAAGGGAGCTAGAATAAGATGCTATAAAATGCTGATAACTCCAAATCTGGGGGAGGTAATTTTATTCTCATATCCCTATATCCTTACTCTAGCCTGTAGATTGTCACTATTGGGCTTTAGGTTTTGGACTGGTGTTTTGATAACTGGGGCTGCTTCAATACAGCTGCTGCAAATTAACCTACAATAATGAAGCTTGCAGTTGATGTCATACAATCCTAACCACATCACTATAACAGAAAGACTTACCTTGGCAAAGAGATTTTGGACTATTTCTAGACAGCAATCAGGCTCTGGAAGCAGCAGAAAGATGACTTTTATGGCTGCAGCTGATGCATGGTTTTAGGTACAGGGAATTTTGTTAACTCAGCTGGGAGCTGTTAAGTGCCTAATCTGGATCACAGGAAACAAAGACACACTTGGGATAAAGGATCAGCATTTCCTTGAAATCTGAAGCTGATACACAGTGTGTGTGGGGAGAGTGTGTCTGTTGTGGGTGGTGTTTTGTAATCACTGGCACTAGCTGATCATCCAAGCTTAGTCGATGATTCAGATAGCACCCCAAGGTTTTATCCCTCTCTGACAAATCCAGCAGTATCCTTCACAGACTAGTGGCTACTTTAGGCTGTTTTTTCTTTTAATTTGCCCTGGTGATCATGAAAGAACTTGCAAAGGACTTGCGTATTTTGTGAATTTGCAAATAAAAGACCTCTAGGTTTTTTTTTGGTTTTTTTTTTGTTTTTTTTTTTTCTAAAGGGAAGGTACACAAACACAGACTTAATGTACCAGCCCGACAATAATTTTATATGAAGCATATCAGAAATTCAGATTATCAACAATTGGCTGTAATTGAAATAGAATTACTGCAGCTAATTCCTGGCACTAGGACTCAGGAGGAGGTATTAACAACCAGAGAAGGGGCAATCAGAGAACCATAATGACTGAAGATTAAGGACTTCATACTGTCAAAAGGCTGCACTAGCTGATACCTTAACATTTATTCGGAGTGTTTGGACTGTTACATGATGAGTAGACCACAGATTTCAATTTTATCTTAAATTCTTCCAAGAAATACTTTGCCTTTTGTCAGATCAGAATAAATTACAGTTTTCATTTGTTTTTTTGCCAGATCAGTTATCCAAAACATGCATAAAGGAAAGCTAGTCCTGAAGAAAGACCTGGGTGCTAGACACCCGCTGGGAACTTCAGTATTTGTTTCCTGACACTACATTTCCTTGCCAGCCCACAGGATAGGTGTTGCTGATAGGAAGGGTGAGGAAGAAAAACTATGGACAGGCAATCCTTGGAAGTGAAAAAGGAAATTCAGCAAACTGCACTCCAACTGAGACATGGCAGCACACTGGCTAGTAATAGATCTGCCTATTTTCTGTAGCATATTGTCCTTCCCTATTTGCCTTCTTTTAGCCCTACTGGAGGTAAACAGAGAGGAAGACATGGGGATGGAGGCTGCCAGAATCTTGGGGTTTTGTCTCTATTTTTTCTTGAACTGGGCAACACTGAGAGGCACACATGGGCCTGGAATATTTACACACTGAAATGTGTTCTCTAGACATTCCTCAAGCTCATCTTTCATCCTACACAATGTTCAAACTTTCACTTCAGCTCCATTAACAGCCAAACACCTGTTTTGGCTGACACAAATGTTTTGAGTTCTGTTTTGACAAAAGGTGCCAGACTGAATGTACTGGATAAAAATGTCCTTCATGCACTCACACTTCTGCAATTGCAAACAGATCTGGTATAGACATCAAAATCACGTTTCAGTTCATGAAAACCACTCCAGAAAAATAGGGGTGTTTATTCACTCCTCATGTTCTTTCATACCTCAAATAACTCAGGAGTTAAATGAACTGTGGGTTTAGATTGATTTCTTGAATACCAGCATTTCACTGAGATGAGATACCAATTCATGGCCATCAGGGGTCCAGAACATTGGCTGCTGGGGTTTTTTGTTGCAATAATAAAGATTATTAAGGATACTAAAAGCTATGGATGGAATTCAGCTGGGCAGGTAAATATTATACATTAATGTGAAGACATATGAATGTGAAGGAAATTTATACAATTCACTTCATACAGCAAAGTGAAAGTAAGATTTTGACTTTCTGCCATCCTTCTTTCTTTCTTCCTCCCTTCCTTCCCTTAGCTCAGACTATTTCAGCTGGAAAGGACCTACAATGGTCATCTAGTCCAACTGCCTCACCAGTTCAGGGCTGATCAAGCTAAAACACGATGTTAAGGGCATTGTCAAAGTGCCTCTTCAACATGGACAGGCTTGGGGCATCTACCACCTGTCCATGAACCCCGTTCCAGTGTTTGTCCACCTTCTTGATAAAGAAATGCTTCCTAAGGTCCAGTTTGAATCTCCCCTGGCTTTGAACCATTACCATGTGTCCCACCATTGGTTACCAGGGAGGAAGACATCAGCTCCCTCTTTACTTCCCCTCCTTTCCACCTACCTTCATTCCTGCCTGCCTTCCTGCCTTGCTGAGTAGCCAGCTAGGCAAAGGGGCTTGTACCATTTATGATCTCACCTTCCATAAAAAACCTGAAACATCCGAATTTTTTCATACCTGCAACAAAAAATTTCTTCTTCACCTGATCTGTTACACATAGGCTCTAATGAGAAGCTGTTTTGCCTTTGGAACTGGAATACTTTCTTGCCTTTCCTCATGACAAACAAAAATAAATCACACCAGTATGTATGTCAGCCTTTTTCCTTCTGCACTTGCAAAAATTTTTGCAAATTAGAGCTTCTAGGAAGTGCTACTGTCCCTTTCATTTAAAAGAATAGGCAGCATACAGTTGCATTCTTTGTAGAGATCAATTTGCAGGTAGGTGCCAATTTGTAGGATTTGATCCTCAACGGGCATTCCAAAATATCCATTTGTCTTTTGCACAGCTAGAATGTGTTTTTGAATAGTTTATCAAAATAATTTTATTTCATATTTGGGTTGTTGCATTGTCTTTTGTTTTTGTTTTTTCTCTTTTTAAATCATGCAAGCACTATTCAATGCTTCCTTCCCAAGCACTCTTACAAGGGTATATTTCCCTGTTTACAAATGACACATGGGCTTACAAGACTGAGGAAACTGTAAAGAGAAAGCAACATGCAAAAGGCAGAAAAAATGGGTATTATTATACCTTTCTTAAAGATCAGTGGATCTTACTCCCAGAGTAATTTTCTCTGTAATCCACTGCCTCCATGTGTTGGTGAAAGCATACAAAAGACAAGGGTAATTTATTGTATACCAATTCCCATGAAGTAAACATTATTCATGGCACGCTCCTCCCTTGGGAAATATTATCCAGTTTTGCTTTGAGGCTCCTGCAATTAACACATCTCTGATGATTTCTGAGGTTTTTTTGCACGAATAGGCAGGAGGAGCATCCTAAGAATTCACTAAGGTCTGCTCTTATTCTCTGCAGTTTGCAGTGTGTCTCACTAGGAGGACAAATTAAGTCATCCTTGACTGAGGAGTTGTCCCTGGTCGTTGTACACTGAACAGTGCTCCCAGCTGTTCAGTCTTTCCATATGAAACAGCCATCCTGCCAGAGATATTTGAGAATAAAAGCCTTTCTCTTGCTCTCAGTTCAGCTTGGTTCCCCATCCAATTTTGCTTTTGTTTTTAGTTATGGTGGCTGCCACAATACCATCATGGGAAATTGATAGAGAGAAGGCATATCCTCCACTGAGTTCTCTAATCCCTGAATAGGAATTAGCAAAAAATTTCTCAGTTCCTAAAGTTTCTGCTCTTTTAAGTTCTGGGTAAATACACTCAGAAACTGGCTCTCTACATGTTCTTTCACCCACTCAACAAAACACAGGATCAGAAAGATTGCTGACCACCACATCACATTTATACCTGGCATCCTGAAGATCACAGGGCTAGGAGCAAGGAAGACACCTATAAGTGTGGCTTCAAATTTTGAAGGCCCTGTGGGTCAAAGAGTTACTTCTAGATGAACATGTGTGACTTAAAAAGCAATGCCCATCTGCATGTTTAATGTGATTTTCCCCTCTCTCTTCTGGTTACCTTGTGACGGGCTCTGTCACCTCCACAGTATGAGCCTTCTATTACCTCTCCTCAGCTCTCCTGTCTATGATGATTTACATTTATTTTGTCCAGAACATCACAGATACTAAAACCTGTGAAGATGCAGGAAGGCGTCTCTACATCAAGGCGAGCTGAAGTGGGATCTTGAGCAAGCTGGTGTAGTGGAGGATGTCCCTGCCTATGGCAGGAGGTTGGATTGTATGACCTTTAAGGTCCCTTCCAACCCAGTCCGTTCTATGGTTCTGTTTTTTGACCAGTTACCTTTATCAGACTTGTGCAAAGCAAAGAACACAAAAGCTTCCATTCTTTGCCAGAGTTTAGTGAATACTGAGGTCTGTGGGGTGTGAAATGGGTGTGCTTCCCTACATAGTATGGGTATATGAAAAACTGAGTTGCCTCACTGGTATAGTGCTCCCAGGGACCTGTGGAAGAACACCGTGTTTCCTCTCAGGAAACTCCCCCAGAAGTTTAGGCACCTGGAGGGCTGAAAATGTGGGGAAACTGAGCCAGGGACACAAGTAGGTGTTACAGTCGATCCTCATCAAAGTTGTTGGGATTTAGGTGCCTGTTTCTGAGAGTGAAGCCCCTGGCTGCTCCTGCAAGTGAGCACCTCTGCTCTCAAGGAGCTCATGGGCTCACATAGGATGCAACATTTGTCTTGTTGCACATTTCTGAGGGCATGACAATGCTCTCTGGAAAGTGCTTCATGTTAATTTTTTGGGGGGGGGCAACTCCTTTAAAGATTATATAGAAATATGAAAGAGGAGAATCCAAATCAGAATGTTTAGTATGTTTCAAGATGCCAGGTTTTCATATTATGATTATTAGTATTCACAAACATAGCTACAATTACGTTGATACTGTCCACATCCAGATTGTTTTGAAATAAAGTACCAGAAAATTAAATGCCAGAATTTGCATCACTCCAGATCATTTATCGTGCTATATTATTACACCCTTCAATTGCCAAATACATGCCACTTGTCTAAGACAGTTTAATGTGACCTGGAATAGCTTTGCATTAATAACCTCTTAGGCTGGGTCTACATTAGCAAATAGTGCTGCACAATATAAAGGGCTGTGTAGAGTTCAACAGGTGATACAGAGGATCTGACATACACATTTTGGAATGGGTTTGCTTTGAACAGGGTCTAGTCTAATCCTGTAAACTGAATGCCTGGTAGTGTTTGGAGCATATCAGTGTGCACTCAGAGTGTGCATTTTGTGTGTTTGTTTTCATCCAGAAGTTAGCATGTTTTCACTACAAATATGAAACAGAGCAGAATAAGAGTGACAACTGAGAAATTTGCTTGAAAAACTTATTCCTCGCCTGAACTGAAACTCTTATGTGGAAGAACCTTAGGGACAAATTGGTTTTCAATGTAAGGAATCAAAAGAAATCTGAAAGTCAGAGAATCCATACTATGAGACCGTAGCTGATTAATTTTAATGCTGAAAACAAGTGACAGGTTCCCATGTGAATTTTACAGTGTAAATTTCAGGATGCTGTGTCCACACTTGGCTCTGGCATCTGGATGTGGTCAGAGAGTGTGGATGGCAGGGAGATGGGGCCCATGTAGAACAAGACAGAACACACCTGCACCTCACAGCTTATTTCAGAGAGGGCAGATCTGGTCAAGGCCAAGGTGTTTCATGAGGAAGACAGAAAGTGGGACAACACTGGGCATGTCAGCTTTGTAGGCTGCAATTAAGGACAGGCTGTGACTCTCTGTCTAAATGTGATAAACTAATGTAGACTTCTGAAGAGGTGAGAGCTGCCTGAAATATTCCAGCCTGCAAAATATTTGGATTTGGCTGACAGACGACAGGGGAAAATAAAACTTAAAAAAAATGTGGTACAGAAAGAGGAGGAAATAAAAATGCTCTTAGTCATTCCCTGGAGCACAAACAGACGTTCAAACAATGTTCTTAGTAAAGATGAGATTTAGAGCTCAGTGCATGGGACAGGCATCGTAAAAATCAAGGGAAAATTCCCATTTACATCTATTTCTAATGTCAGAGCTTTGTTGTTCACTGGCATAAAACCTCATCAGCAGAAGATAACCAAAGCTTCTGGTGTCTCTGATATAAATAAACTTCAATAGGTGACTTAAAACATGCCTCTATTATAGGAATATTGGAAATGACATACTTGGTCAGATAATTTCTGAGGTGGAGACCAGTAGAACCAGAGATGATACTGAAAGGACAACATGCAACCAGTATCTACAACATCAGTAAAGTATTGTCAGGCTTATTCTTCTGACATTTCTTACTCCAGTCAGTTTTGGTTTATGCTTCAATATTATTTTTTTGTCTCATGTGCTTACTCTTTGACCGGGCATTTTCACTCAGCGGGGTGAGCTGTGCATTATGGCCCATAGGTTTTCCAGGATTCACCTATCCAGAGTCCAGCAGATGGTTTTCCACCTGATTTTATCAGACAACACATTGTTATCCAAATGTTTACTTCTGGCTTGGATTTATTTATTCAAATTTGTGTTGAGATCTCCACAAAGAATCTTCTCTTGTGTATTGTCATATCCAGTTATCTTGAGGGACTCCGTTGTTGCACAAGTGTGAAGGGCAACATGAAGTCTTGATTCAGAGACAGTGTGTCTCTCAATATTGATTTCAACAGTCTTTGGATCACAAACCAAGCCATAAATTCCTGCAGCATCTAAACTGTGTCAAGCACATCATGTAGGCTTTATGGAACCTCACCAAACTGCACCCCAGGCCTTTCTGGGAAGGCAGACTTTTTTAACCCAAGCAACACGAAGATGTACCCACTCTCCCCTCCAGCAGTGCTAATGACATCACCACCTTATTCACCTATCTAAAGTCACTGCTAAGCAGAAGGAAAACTAAACTGATTGTCTCAACCTCTCCATAACCTGCCCGTTGCAGATGCTCCTACCATTCCCTCCAACAGGTGAAAACACACTAACCCCAGATCAGCCCTTGCCTGTCATTATAGTTACTTCAGGGGTATATCAGCTGAGAACAGCATCTGACTGATACTTTATGTAAATAAGAATGAAGTTCCAGTTGCCTGAACATACTGAAGAGATTTCTAACAAACTACCATGCTGTTAATGTTGCTGGTGGCTCAAACACTTACTTCTTCTTTCAAATGGAAAACTTTCAATTATGTCCTCCCTGTCTGAATCTTACAATATTATACTGATGTTGTACTCAATGAAAATGTCATATTCTTTCTGTTTCACTCAATTGGCACCTTTACATCTCTTCTGCATTAATAATTCACTTCACAAACATGGCAGTATTAAACTTCATCTTCTCATGACTGAACTTAAGAGTTGCTACCTTATTGGTAAAAGTCATCCAGTAAGTTATGTTAAACAAAAAACCAAGAACAAGCAAACAGGCAAAACTGCTTGTCGTTACCTTTGAGAACCCACAACAACTTTCTCATCTTTTTGTGCACCAGACAGTGACTTAAGGGCAAATTTGATGAAAATAGGTGAGAGAGAGTGTCTAAAATGAAACGACTTGTTATGTAGCATCTGCTTTACTGAAGTCCTGCTCCTTGGCCTTTGCCATTTTTAAATCCCTTTCTATCTTCTCAGTTGAGGTAACTTGTCACCCTTTGGCTCTTGATTCATGTTCAGTATCTCTAAAATCTGCTATACAACTTCATTTCTGTTTCAACCCCAAAAAAACAGCTCAGAATCTCCTTATGAGTGTGTTTACGTTAAGCTCTTCCTTTGCTTCTCCATTCCTACACTCATCAGGGCCCCCAGGATCTGAGTGCTGCCTAGAATCCTTTCTCCATGCTCTAGAATACCTAGAATCCACCTCCCTGCAGAGGTGAAGAGAGGTACTTTGGCCTGCCACCTACTAGCAGGGTGAGATATTAATTAGATATTCAGGGCTTAAGACTTCTGAGAGAGCTGACTCGTGGGCCTGTGGCCAGAACCTGACAGCTCTGCATAACTTCATGAGATTCTCAGTACTTTGCAGAAGCTGTGTTTTCGGAGCTGAGCACACTGCCCAGCTTTTGTTCCCTTACAACAAAAGTGCCTACCATTAAAAAGCTCAGCTGTAAAGATTTTAACACCTTTCTCTATACACTTGCAGCTAAGACTAACACAAATACCAGGGGCTCAGAGTAGAAAGGACTGTTGCTCAAGTTCACAAAACTCCCTTCCAACCTCAATGTCACTTGCCCAGGGAGGCAGTAAACCTTGTGATACAGCTCTGACATGTGTGTCCTGGAAGTCCCCCCTGTCTCAGCCTGTCGCTCTCCCTGCCTGGCAGAGGACCCCTCGAGAGGGAGCTGGCTGACCTGAGGCAGTCCCAGCCTCTCTCCTCTCCGAGCCTCTGAGAAGGTGACTCCACTGCCTGGGTTGACAATTTCAGGCAACTGCAGATAACCGCTACCTCTGGTGATACCATGGCAATTCACAGCCAGTATTTACTGACATGGGTAGGTACAGTCTCCTCCCGCAAAGTAGCAGTGGCCCTGGGGCCCCCACTCTCATCAGTGAGGGGGTTGTTTTGCCTTAACTGTCACTCTGCATATATGTAATTTCCCAGAGTCTTTGGCATCTGTTCCTAACAGCCCAGGCATTCTTGTTTTTAGCAGAACAAAATGTTATGCCTACGGACTAGCCACTGTCAGAACCGATTGCCTTCTGATTGTCTCTCTTCTTAATGCACCTGTGGATGCTGTTTGCAGATAACAGTCAAAAGCCATCTCACTTTCTCCTTGTTTTCCACAGTTCCAGGCAACCTCGGGACTCCCATATTTTGCTTCTTCCTCTCAGCACAACAGTCAAATATATTTTGATTGTCTTTTACTTCTGGAACCATGGGACTGTCAGAGCTCACTTAGTGCTCCAGCTGCTTCAGTATGATTGGCTCCGACCTTTGTTATTTAGGTTGCTCATTATATCAGGAAGAATTTATGCATTCCTGGCTCATACTTACTGGATTCAGCCTGCTTAGGTGAAACTCCTTCAGCCGGAGCTTTGCTTCTTCACACTTGTTATAGCTAATGGGGAAGGAGAGAGGAAGATGGGAGCTGTTCTCTGGAATTGCCTCCTTCATTCTCCCCTCTTCATTAGCTTTAGCCGGAGATAAGGAATGTAATGAGATAGAGTTCCTCCTAGAGGTGTCTCAGAGGAATGAAATGGAGCTGGGCCTCCATTCTCAGGTGTGACCAAGACAGATTTGGAAGGTTTTCTGTGGTTTTTGGTAGAGCTTCTCTTCAGCTGAGCAACTAACAGGAAACTGACACTGTTAAACACCTTGCTGCATCAACACTTCATAGAAAAGTAAACTTCATTGGGCAAATAGAATTCCTTAGGGATGGAGGGGAATTAGAGGTGTTTTTTCAGTTTCTCAGCAGCAGTCAGATCTTTCCCAATGAAAAACTTATAAGTCACAGTGAACACAAGGTGCATAGGATCTATTATCTCAGCAAGCGTAGTACAAGCTTCAGTTAGACTAGGCAACGTATCAGACCTAGTATTTAAAAAACCTAATGAATGGTTTTCCTTGGTTGGAGATAAATTCAAAGAACTATGCATTCCCTCTAGCTGAGAGGTCTAAGACTCAATTACGCTGAAATTCTGCTTTATCCATGATGTCTTAAGAGAGCAGGAGACTGGCATAGGGAGCCTCCTCGTGTCTTCAGAATATAGAAGAACAATTGAAGAGGAGAGACATGCATCTCACTAGCTGTATGCACGTGAGGACACTGCAAAATCAGAACACTAAATGTTGGTAAATTTTTGTATTTTCTGAAAATAAAGTAACAAATATTTCACATGCTTCATGGCAGAGTTCCCACCTTGTCAAAGAAGCATTCTCATGTCCCAGTGGATGCGCACTGGACTCTGCAGCCTGTTGGACTAAAGGGACATCTTCTTTTGTAGCTGCATTCTTGGGGACACTTGCACAGGGACAAAAGCAAGTCTCATTTTGTACCTCTCGCTCTGGGTTGAAGAAGCTGCCACCTCAGAGCAGTGTCTCTGTGACAGTGTCTGGCAAGAGCCTTCCTGTTTGCTCCCACATTATTTGGCATACTTCAGAAGAGCTCTCTTTTCAGGGTGGAAATTCTGCAGCTGATGCCTCTCTGGTTCATAAATGCTGAATGTTGTACCATAATCAAATTCTCATAGGTAATTTGAGACAATAAGCAGCTTTCTCTTCTGTGGTTAAATACCACAGTCAACAAGGTACACATTGCAGCTCTGGCAATTCATTTGCTGCTGTGAGGTTGTGGTTGACCTTGGCCAGATGCCAGATGCTCATCCAGCTGCTCATTCACTCCCCCTCCCCAACAGAGAAAATGGGATGGAAAAGCTCCTGGGTCACAGAGTTCTCTTGCTAATTACAGTCATAGGCAAAACAGACTCCACCTCAGAAAATTTAATTTGTTGCCAATTAAAATAAAGTTGTGTTGATAAACAAAATCAAAAAGTGCCAAAGCACTCTCTCATTTTTCCAGGCTGCACTTTACTCTTCACTCCTGTCTTCTCTACCACCTCCTCTTAAGCTGTGCAATGGAATGGGGGGCTGCAGCCAGTCCCTGACAGCTTCCCTCTGCCGCTCCTTCCTCCTCACACTGTTTCCCTGCTCCAGTCTGGGATATTCCCATTAGCTGCACTCCTTCAGGACAAACCTGCCCCACTGTGGGCTCCCCATGGGCTGTAGCTTCCCACAAGGCATGTCCACCTGTCCCACTGGATTCTGTCCTGAGGCTGCAGGTGTGTCTCTGTCAGCACTAACACACCTGTGCCCAGTACAAAGGTTTACAAATATTTCCCCCTAGATACAAAATATGTCTGTGTATATTGTGCATGTATATCACATATAAGGCTTAATTAAGTGACTCCAAAAGAGCTGTTTTTCCTCTGTAAACCCTGTGTTTGATTAGGGAGCAAAGAGCCATTCTTCCCTCTTTCCCACCAGTCCTCTGAGCCGTCCTCAGCCAGACCCTGGCTCTCACCAACTGGGCACTGGAGCAATCATGTCCCTTTCACTGTGCAATCACTGTGGAAGAGTCCTCTTGAAGCAGCACTCAAGCTAGGAGCTAAATCAGGATGAAGTACCCTCCTTCTTTTTACTGGCTACTTAGGTAGCTCATCTAGGGATTATTTGATCCACTACAGACATTTCACATAAATCAGATTTTGGGCTATGAGTTGTTATTTAAGACTGTATGATCTCTGGAAACTGTGAGTGGAACACTGGTATTTCTGCACTAACTCTCCTATCAACATGCTGTACTCCCAGATCGTTGTTTTTATCTGCATTTTAGCTCCATGCTATTTAGAGATAGGAAAAAAAATATTAGCTTATCTAGCATACTTCTTAGAAATGTGCCATGGCTCATGGAAGTATCATGCATAGTATATTTTTTCTCTTTAAACATACACAGAACAGAAGCATTTGTGATTAAGGAACTTGCAGCATGTTCAATGGTTTTGGTGAGATGTATTTTTGCCTCAGTCACATGGCTCAAAATTGTTTTGTGCACAATGTCCATTCGCTTTTGGCAAACCTAAAGGTCTGGTGAAATGCTGTACACATCAAGCTCTGGGTTCCTGCATTCCTAGTTCCTTATGCTAGGATCAATTTAGAGAAGATAGCAGCTCGCTGCATGCTGGGTTTCAGCCTGGTTCACATCTGGACCCATTCTTCTGACATCAAGGCAGAGCAGCAAAGGGCCACAGCAAATGAGAGGCATCACAAGGTCCAGAGCTTAAAGGAGCCTAAAGTGGATTTCAGATCCAGCCCTTTATATGTCATTTAAATGTATTTATCTGACAAGCTTTTTGAGGGCAATATCTATCTCTTTTCAGGCTCATGATGTCTTGAAAGATGAAGAAGACACCTGAATATTGAAAAATACTGTGGTTTTTTAATGCACAAATAAGATGATAACTTTTTTCTTAAAATCATAATTTTTCTTTCGTTTTTCAGTTGAGAAATGCAAACAAGAATTTGGGTTAACAACATATGCTTGAGAACTGAGAGTGCTGATGTGCAGCCTGCTCTTATTTTTCATGCTTAAACTGCTGTAATTCTCTTTTAACTGGTCTTCCCACCAGGCAAATTTAACGCCTTCAAGCTGCACAAAACTATGCAGCTCATCTCCCCATTGGGAGTAAGCCAAATCTACATATTTTTTCTTCATGGCAGTAAAGTTCTGCAGCTATTTCAAAATGTTATCACTCACATTTTTTAAAGTTCTCTGTGATCTGTCTTCAGGACCTGTTGATAACATATTCCCTATAGTTCAAGCAAAAAGAACTACTCAAGTATCCTCAGACTTAATCAGAAAGTCTTGTCAAAGCTTCCTCATTTGATGCACAGACACAGGAATATTTTTTAAACCATATAATATTTGACATTTGATTTCCTCTTTGCATTCCATACTCAGATGAAAGGACATTTTTTTATTATTGTTATTTAGCCTTGAGTATTTCAACTTATAAGTGGCCTAACACTGCCTAACACATATTTGTTAATGGGATTTAAAGCATACTTGAGGGCTGAGAACGGTTCTGCCAGCTTTTAGCCAGATTAAATTCTTATGGCTTGGTGAGGTTTTTAAGGGAGACGCTGACACAATCTTAACTTGGTAACACAAATAAGCCTCTTACAGCTTTTCCCCTGCAAAAGTCAATTTAGTACTTGTGAAAAGATGTTGGATAAAAACCATGAAAATTCTGCCCTCTCTTTATTCTCAGGGAGGAGCCAACTACAAGAACTAACACTTTGGTATTCCTCAAACTGCCTCCATAATCTGTTTTATTTCTGTTTTGGAAGGGCCAACTAGAGGCCTTTCATGAGAGATTAATTCCAGCTCTGTGCCCAGTCTGTCTTTGGCTTCTGTGTTCAGGCTTGTGTGAAGAATGCCAAATGCAATGATGGGATTTTTTTGATGGCACAGACATCTGTCAACTAGAAATTAGGCTAGAACCACCACCCATTTTTTATAGGCCACCCAAAGGTAATAACTCTCAGTTAGTATTGATTTTGAATACATTTGAACCTTTGACCTCTGTAATGAGAGTCCTTGTACCAAATCCCAACCCGCTTAGGTGTCTATTCAGTCATCTGTAAAAAGAGACAAAGTGCCTATTTTTAACCATGATATTGATGTCATGTGTAGTGGAGGGGTATATTTTATGTGTAAAGAGTGTATACAGCTGTCTTGGAAATACTGGAAGCTTAGACTACAGTCAGGAGCCTTCAGAGTTTAAGCAACTTCCCTTATATCCCGTGCAAAGATAAAGCCAGATGAAATGACTCCACTACTGCCTGTGTGGACCTAATGAGATCAACTTGTTTTAAACAAGCTGGTTAAAAAGTCACCCCATGGATCATCCTTGTGGAGGGATCTGAGCCTTTGCAGAAGTCTACAACGTTTGCTCTTGTACTGAGGTCGGCAGAAGAGTTGTCTGGTTCCTTTCTCCTTCCTCACTCTTTTTGCCCCTGCATACCCACCAAGACTGGTCTCTGCCTCTTCTGCAGGGACTTCTGACACCTCTCTCATGATTACATTACAGGTATAATTACCAATATAATCTACATGGAAACCCACTATTTTGTGAAACAGCCCTCCCCATTTTTTGTGTTCTGGTTAAACCACCAAATTATTTTTTTGCTGTGATTTACATTACAAGGGGGAGGGGGGGTAGGAATGGGTGATCAATGAAAAAAAGAAAGGAAGAAAATATGTTAAATGAAGAAGTTCCATTTCAAAGGTGAACCTTTCTAACAAAAGTAATACACAACATCTCTGGTTTCCTTTATGTCGTCTCCTGAGACAAGTGTGAAGCCACCTAAAGTAAATAATGAGGCAAAAGATATGAACAGATGTTAAAGTCCTGTGAAATTTGAAAGTTCCCTTCCTTAAGAGTTATGAGCTGAGACATTTTTGTCCTAAATTATGACATAATTTTCCAAAATGTAATTTTGAAGATGAAGAATGTGAAATAAAATACAGTCTTTAAAGATACTTTTAGAAAGTCTAGAAAGACCTGTTTTATATTGCTTGAGTATTTTATTCCAATCTTCACTTTTAAACTAGACTAAAAAATTATTATAATCAAAGGAAGCACCATGCTGAAAATGTTCAGAAACACTTCAAAATAAAATATTTTGATACCACTAAATGAGTAATTCACTGGCCCTCCCCCGTATTTTGTCATAATTGACATATTCCCACAGAGATTGTTAAGTTCTAATGAACTAACATTTTCAGACTGGCAATGTTGTGGAAAAAAGTTTCTGAGCAACTGAGAAAAAACTCCCCTAATATTTAAGTTTCACTTTTAATTTTCAGTCCACTTGATCTGTTTTTTTGTCCATTTATTATCCACAGTTATTTTTAAATAACTAATTTAATATTAAACAAGTACTTTGAGAAAAAGAAAAAGTCCTACAATTTAATTTAATTAGCTTTGCCTTTTTTATCCTAGCCTATTACCAACTTTCATAATGTTGCATTTAAAAATGATTTTTAAAAGCAACTGAATGCGAATGCCCAACTATTTTTTTTCAGTCGAGAAATACCACAGCACCAGTTCCAGGACCTCATGCAGCACTCACTGGGATGACTTTCTTTTATGCAAATGAGATAAGTTTTGGCTTGAACTCCTGTGGGAAAACCACTGACTAGACAGGAGGTAAAACCCTGTGTCACATAATGGTGTAATAGATCAGGTATTGCCCACATTTTTCCTTCCTGCGTGTAAGAGACAGCAGCAAACAAAGTTAATGACCCCTGGGGCCCATTGTGGAACACTGTGCAGACCTGAATTAGCAGAGATGAGCAAAGCTTGCAATGCATTAGCTTCATACACACAAACATTTGTCCCTGCCTGCTGTCTCTTGCCTTCCCTGGAATTTTCCATAGTTGTGGGCATCCTTTTTCCTTCCTCTTTGAACACCTGACCCATCCTGCCAGGAGTCTGCTCATTCCTGGAAAGGCCTACTCAGCCATCAAGAAAATCTGAGTTTTGGCTGTAAGAATCCCATTTGGCCGAGGACAACTTCCCCTGACTGTGTATCTGAGTAGAGCATGTTGATTACTGTTGTCTGTCCCACTCTCCAGAAAACACAGATGACATTTTACAGGCAGGTTAAACAAGTGGAGAGCTAAACCGTGCTTAGTTCTGTGTTCATCAACACTGTTTTCAAGGCAGTAATCAGATGAAGCTGTATGCCCAGACTGCATTTTGAAGGTGAGGAATGTAGACCTCGACATTTTTCACCCAGTTCTTGTCAAGGAGCCCTGAGAAAGCTCTGAGTGCTCTTCCATAGTTACTGTTCCATGTACATGAGTGAACAGGCTGGCTATGGCCAGACCTGATACAGTATTTCAGCGCTACAGTGTTGGACAGAGATCCCAGACTTGATGCAGATCATAGAAAACTGCCACATTCTGGTCACAGAATCTGCTAATGTTATTTGCAATTGTGGGGGAAAGGAGGGAGAATGACGTCGATGGTGCTGTTTCCTTGGAAGGGAAACACAAAACAAATTGTGTACTACCTGATCACACTGAGTTACTGTTCCATTGTAAGATTGAAGTAAAAACCCTTCAGCTATTATTTCAACATCATGGGGTTTATTTTCCAGAATAAAAAGTCAAGTTGTTTTACACAGACATCACAATACACTGTTTCATCTTTGTTCTGAAAAAAAACAGTCTTTGATTTGTCCAAATACTGTCCAGCATCCAGTGGTTTTTCTGCAGCATCTGAGGTTATCACAGGTAACTCTTCACTACCCAGGCTCACATGGGAGGGAGAATGAGAGTGTGTTAGCTTGGATAAACCTAAACTCCAGACAGTTTAGTGTAAGTAAGGTTTCAGAGGCATACAGTGACACAATAAGAGAAACAATAAAAGAGAGTGATGTTGTTGCCATGGAGGATAGAGGCCTTTGGACTAGCAGTGATGTAAGCAGGTTAGTCCACTTGCTCTGCCTAATTAATATTGCTTCCAGACCAAACATACAGGGTGGAGACAACTAGAGCTTGGAGCATATTTTATCTGTAATGGAAATTCAGATAGAGGATGCTCCAA
>JANPWX010000023.1:1933396-2134472 GCA_024734555.1 Trochalopteron elliotii | reverse complement strand
GATTCTTTTTCTTTTTCTTTTTCTTTTTCTTTTTCTTTTTCTTTTTCTTTTTCTTTTTCTTTTTCTTTTTCTTTTTCTTTTTCTTTTTCTTTTTTTTTTTCGGAAAGAATCCTTAGGCAACACCCCCAAACCCACCTTCTCACATTTCCGGAAGCTTTTCAAAGATCTGTGATACGTTTTGTACTGCCAGTCAGCATGGGCTTATATAAAAAAATAATCTCTCCCTTTCCTCTTATGTTTTGAGGCTCATCTGGTACTGTTCAAGGCCAAGTTGGATGGAGTTCTGAGCAAGACAGCTAGTGAAAGGTGTCCCTGCCCCCAGCAAGGGGACTGGGATTAGATGATCTTTAAGGTCCCTTCCAACACAAATCATTCTATGATTCTATGGTTTTATCATAGATCATTAGATTTTATCTCTTTGCACTGGCCTTCTATCTATGGAAAGATATAAGAAAGACTATGAGGCATGTAAACATACAGAAAAATTGTAGATGGTCCTCATTTTCTGAAATGCCCTTAAATGGTAGGCTTAAATAAGGTTAACAAATACCTATCTGATTTGTAGAAGAACTATGCAAACAAGAACTGTGTTGACAAATTAGACATTTAAACCAGACATTTGCTTCCACACCTTACTGGGACAGCATAATAAAGGACCATTTAAAAACCTGCTTCAAGTGGCACGGTAATAAAGAAGGTACATTGGAAATGTAATACTTTTTCATTCATTTAAAAATATTTTTCAACAGATTTGTCTTTAAATGGGTTATATGCAATATAATTCTTTCAGGCTGTTTAGCTCTAGAAAGGCTGCTGATCAACAAAATCCTGACTCTTGAAGTTCATATCCCATGCACTGGTAGTGGTAAGGACTTGTGTATTCTTCCTTTTTTAAAATGCCAGATATGTCTGGGGACATAAAA
Organism: Trochalopteron elliotii; assembly: GCA_024734555.1. Classification (NCBI taxonomy): domain Eukaryota; kingdom Metazoa; phylum Chordata; class Aves; order Passeriformes; family Leiothrichidae; genus Trochalopteron; species Trochalopteron elliotii. The sequence continues at coordinate 2,133,549 of JANPWX010000023.1, read as the reverse complement.
TCTATGGCTTTTGTAGCTCTTTTGACTAGAAGTAAGCAATACACAGACATGTTTCTGTGGGGCCCATGCTGGAAATGTTCCCAATGCACTGAATCGAGAATACCTATAATCAACAAGAATTAGTTCAATGAGAGTAGGAATTTTTTCAGCAGCTTACTGTGCTTGTTTAAGTATTTCTGTTAAGAACTGCAATTAATGAAGATATTTGCATTAGAATATCTACATGTAGCTTTTCATATAGGAGGTACTCATCAAACTTTGCTCAAATTCTTGTGACTTGGTTGTACCTGAAGTTATGTTTTCTTTCTTGATAGGTCCAAATATGATTTTCCATCTAGCCACAGAAATTGCTTGAGCCCTTCTGCCTTACATATGGAATGACACTGTTCTTTATTACAAAATCTTGTATGAATCCTAAAACAAAGAAACAAATACTTTCCTGCCTGCCTCTACAAACCTTACAAAAATTGTTGAGGCCTACTCAGCTGATCTTTGAGAAGCTCAAGCCCTCTTACAATCTTCTGTTTTAAACAACTGCCTAGACACTAAAGGCAATGTCTGCAGACAACTTGCTTTTAAAATTATGCTATTAAGCAACAAGCATATCAATAGCTGACTGATTTATGTAGTGCTATTTCCTCACTTCCTAGAGCACCATTGATTTCAAATTACAATCCACACTACATCATTTACCAAAATGCAGCCCTTTCTGGAGAAAAAACTGGTCCTTCCTTAGCTGGCATCAGAAAAAAAAAATTAGGGCAGGAAACTGGAGGTGAATGTGATAGGTGAGAATTATTTGTCTGCTGAGAGCTCAGATGTGACTGTCAACAGGCCTGTGCAAAACAGAAACAAACTGGAGGAAACCTGAGTCACAGAGGGAGATGGGTGGTGTTGTTCACTCTTCCTGTCTCCCACCTGTTGTATTTCAGCATTAATGCCCACCCCTCACTCATCTCGCAGCCCTGTCCATCTCCTTCCTGGGGAGCTGGTGGGAGAAGCAGAGACTCCTCACTTCCCAAAATTGTCTTGCCCCTTCACTTTCTAGCCCAGGCACATCAGGTTAATCACTCTTCAGCCTGCAGCCATGGCAAGGTAATGCAGCATCCTGTCCTGTCTGTGCTTTGCTGGAAAGAGCCCCAAGGAAACAACCTCATCTATGTCCACTTACACAGGAACTCCTCCCATTTTAGCTATCCATGGTGTTGCAGTCTATCCAGACCCTGCAAAACTCTGGCTTTGTTAGAGCTCTTCCAAATATGGAATCCTCTGCACAAAGCAGCAAATGAAGTCTGATGTGCTAGACCTCAGCTTGCCACCCTGTAGTTACTAACGTTGTTGGAGTCTTTGTCCTTCAGTCATCTTGCTTTCAATAAATAATATGTGGAGAGGTGAATAACATTAGTTTTACACTGTTAGCATTTTATTTAACAAATGACTGGCCTTGGAGAAAGATTAGGAAAGCAGGCTCCTGTTCAATATTACCTGCCACTCTGAAATTCACAAATATAACAAGAAAGGCAGAGCTTTCAGACTAAAAAGCACACTGATAATTCTATAATTTCATGTAGAAGACTAATGGACACAAAACCGTGACACAAGCAATAAATATAGACAACACAGGTAGTTTGATTGCAAATACTCCTGAAAAGGGGAGTGAGTTGGAAGAAGAAAGCCCAGAAAGGAAAAATCTCAGATGATGTTCCCTTTCAACTTGCTCTTCCTCAGTCTCCAGATTTTCTCAAATTTGTCACAAACAGGAAAGCACTGATATTCCAAGATGTGATCCTGATAACTTCAATAAATCATCGCTTTAAGGCTGAAGGTACAAGTGGTATGTTCCTTATACAGCAAATAGTAGTTTTAGATGTAGACCATGTGTTGACTGAGAACATAAAACTATATATATATATATATATACACACATACATATGCATATATGTATATATATAAATATATATATATATATAACTGCTTGCCTCTGCTGTGCCTAGTTAGCTTCAATCAGATAATCAGAAAGTAATTATTAAAATCTAATGAACAGTATTCAATTAATTTTTGTCACATATCCCTTTGTTAGAAAGGGAAAATGATCAGAATAAATTTATAATGTATGTATTTATAAGAAACATGCTATTCGTGTGTGTTTGTGTGCATGTCTCTGACACAATTATGTTTTTTGACATAATTGTATCCCAGGAAAATAAAAAAGATAATATTTACTTTTGGTTATGACAGTATTTATTCATTTATTAGATGACTTACAGAGATAATTAAATAAGCATGGCAAAAAGATAAAAATCAATTCCTACATTTTGTCCCTGAATAAGGAAAAGTCAGTGATAAATAACTACACACTGATTTTCAGGAACAGCCAGATACAAAATACCAGACTGAATTGGAATGATGTGGATCACTGTTTTCCCTTAAAATGAACAACAGAGTTTTGACATAGAGCATTATGCTCTGCTATAATTAATATGAGACTAAGCAAAACCAATAATACACTTTTTGTAGTACTAGATTGCTTTTTATGGAGCATGGTTAAAATGTTCCTTCTAATGCACAGCACTCTTCAGTCCAAACAATTGCCTAAGATTGCTAAAATGATCTCCACAATGTTAGTATCACTTTTTATCTGCTTTGAGCAGAGCTGGCAAATGAAAATTTTGTGTGCAACACCCATAGTACTGTGAGAGAAACAAGAGGTAGGAGAAAACTGCTAATTCCACCTCATCTTGGTTCCTGTGGGTGTAAATTGTATGGCAAATGAATCAAATATGCCTGGTGACTTGGCAGAGGCAGCATCTTTCAGACTGCAGAAGCAGGGTAGTTATCGTGTTTTTTGCTTTGTCTGTAGCTGGTGTTCACAAAAGAGCATCGTAATTTACCTCACTAGAAGGTGTAACCACTGTGCATTACTTTAACACAGATACATAGACACAGATACATTTATGGCTGTCGGTATCTGCAAAAGGCCAGAACTCCTGTAAACCATTATTAGCAGGGATCAGAGCAACCTAAATTGACAAAACTACCTAGATGACAAAAAAAAGGTCTTTGTACAAAGATTCTACTAGGCAGAATGACAGTTTTTACCGTGTTGCAGTAGCACTTGTTTAGGCTTTCATCCTCATCAGTCTGACCACTGATGTATGTAAGCTGTTGCACATGCTTTATTCTTTTCAGGCTCAAAGAAACTTTATTAGAAAGAAAGATTTGGTCTATAGAAGAGCTTTAGATTGGAAACTCCAGGGCCTATTCTGCAGCCTACTTGGTCTTAAATAACAAGAAGGCAGATTCAGATAAGATTTTATGAAAATATGACTAGCAGCAAAGACTGGAACTGGTTTTCCTGGGGAAGGGATTGTCAACACTGGTGGTTTTCAATAAGCAGTAAGAGAGATTTCTGCCAGGGATGGAACAGACAGATATATGAGAGAACCTGAGATTTCTTTCAGGCCAATTTTCTCCAGTTCTGTTGCATTAAAGCAGCATCATGTCAACAGAAGAAAATCAGACAGAAGACTGATAAACATTAAAGGGAAACATCTCACAGGAGTTCATTATGCACATCACTAACCACTTTAATTATGCATTATTTTATTATTGATGAAAAAATCTGTATTATATCTCAGTATCTTTTCTGACAGAGGACTATATAAAATGCCTCCAAGACTAAAATAAATGGTGTAACTAGAGCTCTTTTTTGCTCTGCACAGATAAAGTATCTCATCATTATCAATTAAAGAACTAGGGAAGTCTTTGAAAAGATGACTTGTTTGCTTAAAGTACGTGAAGGTCATATTCACCCTGTAATAGTTGATGAAGAGTAGTAATTTGTTATTTTTAAGCAGGCTGTCATTTAGCCATTATGAAGATGAATAACATTTGTTATTACCTAATAATCCTCCTGTTGATTACAGAGGAAAGACACTTGCAGACACCTTATGTGCCTTGCTTAGGTTTTGTAGATTATTAATGTATTTTGATTAAACCTTGTAAACAAAAAATTATGATCCCAGTTCTGTGGATGTAGTGACTGGTGTGTAATTCAGGATACAAGACCATGTCCAATCCCTAACATTTTGCTCTGCATATGTTATTGGCCTAATACTGATGTAACATAGTAAAACCAAAGTTCATATTTTAATATCAAACAGATTGTCAATGGATCATATGCTGCTCTATTAAGGTTAGTTCTTGGATGCCTGCCTTCCCGAGGAGAGTTAATGAAGCTATAAGTTACCTGTGTGGCTTCATTTGGAGTTAAGCCTAATTATCTGGATCACGGCCACGTTTTGGAAAGTCCGAGCCTCATTTCCAAAGCAGATGGAGTCGCTCAGCAATGACTTCATTTGTATTAATTTGTTACACTGTCTTTTGTTATTCATCTCAGGAAATGTTGCTGCCTTTGCAGTCCAGCATGAATGGGCTATAAAAGTTTCAATTTGGGAATTCTTACTTTATTTTTTAAAATAAGTCCATTATATTCCTCTGCAATGACCAGTGGTGAAGCACAGAAGCAATTAAGTGGGGTTCAACCTGTGGCCATCACATGCTGCAAGATGGTGACTGTACCACCAGAGATTTATGACGCTTTTGCTTCTTGGAACAAGTGAAATGACCAAAACAGTGACCCAGAAGCTTTATCAAGATAACCTATGGAACACTTCACAATGGGGTTCATAAGTGGAAGGTTTTGGATGTCAACCATACCACAGCAAGAAAATCAGAAGTAGTAAAAAAAAGAGATGGTTAAGGGCATGAGAACGAGGGTAGTTTTACTGATGTTTTAAAATATTCATCTAAGAGAAAGGTTAAATTACTCCATTAGGAATAAAGCTGGAGTAACCCAACTATACCAGGGTTTCTGATTTGATACGGTTATTTATGCATTGCGCAATTAAATTATACGAGGTAGAGATTGGATGACTCCAGTCATTGTACGACATTTCTGAGGTTAGGGGCAAAATTCAGACTAAAGCCAGGGGAGTTTAAAGGTGTCTGTGGCGCAATTATTGTGCTATATCATAGATGACATATCCTGGCCTGTCCACTTATTAAATGAGGGCAATAGTCAACACTGTTTAGTCACTGAAATACTTGAAATACTTTAGCAATGAGAATTGCTATTACCATTTTGTGCAATTTGTGAAGAGAAAAAGGAGCAAGGATAAATGAAAACAGTGTCAAAGAAAATAAAGACTCTGATTTTGTGTCCTATTACAGCACCTCTCTCTAACAAAATTATTACTTGTCAATTATTTTCTGTGGAAAACACAAGTGCTAGTCTACTTTCCTTACACTCAGAAACTGTACAGATATATCTGTATGTGATAAATTGCAGCCAAATAATTCCTTTTGTGGTTTTCTCACTCTGGCCTTCTGGTGGCAACTTCTGTGTTTATTTGTGATTGAAGTAGTATCTGGGATGCTCCCAGGGTACAACAGGCTGCTGCTACCAGCTCAGGAACCCTCTGAGTGATTCACACCCTGTGCTCTGCCTGATGCCACCAGGGCTACTTTGGTGGCTGTGCTGAGGAGTGAAGGGAATACTCACTCAAGCAAAATGCAGCTATCCAGTTTGTCTTTTCCAGGCTATTTTGAAGTTCATGAACACTCTGGGAGCAAGGAGAGGGAGGGCAAAGCACTCTGATATCTGAGGGAAAGGAAAGGCAGGAATAGAAGAACATCCTTTTTATCAGAAAGATGGTTGGTAGCAAGAAAAGGTTAGGTTTTTCTTGGCAGGCTAAAAATTTTGGACTTTGGCACAGTAATATGAAACAAAGAATCCAAAAGTACAGAACTGTGGGGTGGGAAGACAAAAGAGGCAGTTGCAGGGAAATTGAGCCTGAAAGTTGTTGCAGTGTCATTTATGACAGGAAAGGTCAGTTTTCATTTCTAGTCCCTTTTATCAGAAACACCCTCTGCCTACTGCCACCAAAAATCTCCTGCAGGTCTTTAATCATACAGAAACAGAGTTATAAGCCTCCAGTCTTTTGTGTTTGTGCATCGATAATACTATTCATGTCTCCTGACTATCAAGGTAACAAGCAGAGGGCATTCCTTTGGTCTGGCATCTTCTTTTAGAAATTAAAGCTTTCATTTCTATAAGAAGAAAAAAAATCAGTCATATGTCTTTCCCTGTTTTGACACTATTAATTACACACAAACACTTCAAATTGTTAACTACTGGAAATACAAGGTATAGCATATTTCAAAGTATTCAGAAATGTCTTAGTATGTTGAAGAGCAAAAAAATCCCTTTCTTTCTGAACAGTAGCCTGTCACAAATGTACAAAATGATAATGAATATAATGAATTGTTTTCCATCTTTGATGCAATTAAGGCCAGATTCCTCAGCTGAAATCAACAGGTTAAAGATAAATATAAAAATAAATATGAAATATAAATTAAATATAAATATAAGCTACCAAAAGGCTTTTTGTGAGCCAAGCACTAAAAATGTGGAAGGAGTAAAAGAAAAGAAAGAAGTGTTGGGTGGTTAAATGGAGAAAGAATTACTGCAAGATTAAGATCATGCATCCTGAAGACTGCTAAAAATATCTTAGATATAGAAATAAACACTGCTCTCAAATATTACTGGATTTTCAATCACAAGTGTGGACTTCGATTGAAACACATCCAGAACGAAATTAGGTAAACTCCATTTTGAGTATTTTAATGAGACTCACACAGTTATCTTCAACATAGGAAATGAATCCTAGCTTTATAAAGCACTAGAATTTTCCTTGTGCTCTTTGAGATTACTTTCTTAGTGTTTGTATTTCAGGAATTGATATGTCGAAGTCTCAGCTTCTCAAAGACAACAACTTAATTTTACTGAATACTGTACAACCTGGTACACTACTTACAATACATAGCCACTACTTATTGGTAGGCTGAGACTTTGATTGTTGAAAGGGTGTATGAAATATTTGTAATGAATGTCTGCCACATGAATTGAATTACTGGCCAAGGGACTGATGTCTAAATAAGCACAAGGTAATATTTGAAGAGAGTTTAGGGTTTACTTGATTATGGGAGCAAAGGATGAAGATGACAGTAATAGTAATGTAAAGATGTAAATTTTAACAAGTTTTAATAAAATTAATAAAGTAAATGTCTGCAAATTTGTAACTTTTTTTTGCAATTAGATCACAATGGCAGATTCATAGAGACATAAGACAGAGGAGTTAGAAAACATCTATGCATATTTTTTTTTTAATATAGCAAAACTTAAGTTTTGCATTTCAGAGTTCCTTAACAACTATGGACAGGTCAATTAGCATCTGAATTGGAACACCAAATTAATTTATACATTAGTTATCTCATCTAGAGTCTTTAAATTCAGGGCCTTTTCAATGAAAAAGTTTGTTCACTCACTTTCAGTTGTTCACAGCAAAAGCAAGTAAGTGAATGAATCAGCGAATGAGCCATTTAATGTTATATTTGTTTCAATATGGTCTTAATGATGCATTCTACTATTTTGTTCAAAATGTCCTCAATTTGAAGATAATTTATGTTAAAGGGCAGCCAAACACAGAAACCGCTTCAAAAAGGTCAAAACCAACCTAAACACTTCACAAAATTAAAAATCAAATAATTTAATTTACAAATTTTATTGGACTCTTTAGTTATGGATATTGTCACTTTTTGACATTTTATAGTAATGCACCAGAGGAAACATTTCCTCAACACAGAGAAACTGCTTCACTGAGTTCAATCGGCAGGAGATGGTCGTTCTGCCACTGGCCAAAGCAGGCTCCATTTCACGTGGACATGAAGTCATTCACTCTTTTTTCTTTTCCAAATGAATAATGGAAGACAGTTCTTAAGGGATGTGAGAACAGATTTTATTAGCTAACACTTTTTATTTGGAGACAAAAATCTAGATATCTAATCTGCACCCAGATATTAGGCATTCCTTGTAATATATTTTCTCCAAGTCTCACAAAGCAGAATTGAGAAATGTGGATCAGGTAAAGGAGAGTATGAGTAAAATCTTTCATAAACGTGACCTTTGGTGTCAAGGAAGACTACAGATGGTAATATTTCAGTATATTATACTGTAATACTGAACTCATATAGCTATATTGGTTCAGTATTGAATTCAAAGGAAGACTGCTTATTAAAGTTTGAAGTTCAGACGAAATTTGGCTTACTGTCTTTTAGACAGACTTGTTTCCCCTTATATGGGAAAAAAAAAAGAATCTGGAGTACTTCTTGTGGACTTGCCTTTTTTTCCACAGCAATGGAAACCTCCACCTCCTTATGTGGCAAAAGCCAGATAGGATGTTGGTGCATGGATGCTCCAAGTGGGCAACTATTTCCTGCAAGGGCTGCTTGGGAATTGTAACATAACTTTAGTAATTAACCAATTAATTAATTAATTTCTGAATCAGCGACTTGCTGTACTTGCAAGACAAAGTTAACATCAGTGCTCCTACCATCACAAGTAATCTTAGAGCATTAAATTCATCAATGCTCAGAGTGTAAGTTTAGAGAGGTGCAGACCAACAGCCTGTTTGCTATTTCTATGTGCAAGTCACAGATATGTCTGTTAAGTTCAGCCCTAGTGATCAAATTTAGGTCCAGTGTCTCTTAAACATAGTTACTTGAGTCCTAAACCAACTAACAGTAAAGTTGTGTATTTATTCCAGTTCTTAGGTGTCTGTGAAAATAAGATGTCAATTTTTAAATGCTTTTGAAGAAATCTACTTCTGCAGTAAATGGATAATGTCACAGTTTTTGGACACTTGCTCAGGTAACTAGTTACTTTACTGTAATGTTTGTAGAAAATCAGCATAGTCCAGGATCCATTTTCAGTTTTGTTTCTCTATTCACCTCAATAGCTGAAGAAAAAGAAGTACTGGGGAAAAAGTGTACATCATGAAAACTCCTATAATTTTAGAGGATACTCCAGGGAAAAATAAATTGATTCCCTTAATTTTGGCAGAAATGGGTGTAACATAGAAGTGAAGGCAGGTAATATGTGCTAAATAGCCTTTTAGCTGTTTTTGAATTGTGGAACTCTTTCCTATGTGTTGTATCACCAAGGGACATAACCCACATTACATTGAAGGAATAGTGCCTGAAGGATATACATATGTAGATGTACACAGCTCATGGGTATTATTATAGCAGGAACTGTAAAAGAAATCCAGTGCCGTATTATATGGCAAGGCCCTTCCCATTTACTAGGAAACTGGACATAAAAAGATCCTCATTCATTCATATTTGGAAGTCCTTTGCTCATCTTTCTTCACACTACTTTCACACACAAAGCTACTTTGGCATTCATGTTGAATGAAGATCAAAATGATTTTCTACAGCACCTTTTGGGGCATATTCTAGTTACCTGGGGACACAGATCAGCATTGCGATAGCTCTAAGGGCCAAATGTTGTATTTGCTGTGGGAATACTCGATACACAGTAGATTGGCAGCACATCACTACAGGGTTCTTTCTTGAAAATGATTACTTGATTATTTCTTATTTTGCATTTTCATGAGAGTATAGTGCCATTGTTTACATAAGTCTACATCACCCATAAGAAGTCAAGAAACCACAAAAAAGATCTAGTCTAGCATCATAAGGCCGGTATAAAAACAATGAGAAAAGTAGCCATCAGATCAGATTGGAATCAATCTTTCTCATCCAGCCTCTTGTCTCAAGACAGCACTCAGTACTAGGTGTTTTAGGAGAAGACCTGAGATACTTATGGCTGAACATGTCCACGACTCAGCTTCCTTCCTACCTACCTGTTCTGGCTTTAAGTTGGTACATGCCCTGTAGCACGAGACTGTATTTCCCTAATCTAATGCTATCCTGTCTAATACTAGATTATCAGTTTTTAAAACCTCAGGGGAAATAGTGGCTCCCAGAACTGTACTGCAAATAGATGACTTGGTTCAGCAAATATTAGGCACAGCAGAAAGCAGATGGTGTTTGGGATTCTGACACATGAACTTTTGCAAACTGTGCTGGAGTGGCGTGAAGGGTTATTTCCCAGACTTTTTCTGCTAGAGGCTCCTGTCCTCCTGCTGCATCAGATGTGTACTGGTGTGCCAGCTGCACCCCTTCACTTACTGCTTTCTCATCCCAAAACTCATTACCAAAAGCTTGGTTCTTTGAGCTGTTATGCTAGACTGTGATGTGGAGCCTTCTGTTTATTGCTCTTCCAGGCCTGTAAGATGTTGTGGGAGGCAGGTGGAAAACTGGGAACTCCTCAGCTTCTGTAGCTCAACATGCTTAACAGGGGAGGTCCCAACCCCAAACCCTAATTTGGGAAAGTTACTAGAGTTTGTAAGTCATACCTGAGCAAAAGACTGGTGAATTGTGGCTGTTGTATTGCCTGTATGGCACAGATGTGCAGGGAGTGACTGTGCTTATGGATGTGTTATGTCCCAGAGATAGCAAGGCTGGAACAGGAGCAGCAATGAAACTCAGCATCCACAGATCATCCAACAGCCAGTGCACTCTACCTGTTCCTTGACAGCCCAGTTATTGGGCACATTTGTATTTCCCAGAGGTGAAAGCTGCTGCCTCTGTGAGTTGTTCCTCTGAGATTACTCTGTGCCCTGCTGGGGAGGGTCTCAGGGGCAGCACCAGCTGAGCCTTGCTCCAGCACTGCAAGTCATAACAGCAACACAGTGCTGACAGAGGGTTGCCTACATAAGCAGTACAAGTTCTGAGATATTTGCAGAAACAGCTCTTTAAGAGTGTTCCTATTTTGTAATGATTTTCATTTTTCTTTCCAGAGCAGAAAATCTAGGGCTTACACAGGTCACTAAATATAACTGTGGCTTATTAATTAGCTGTTCCATTCCTTCTCTATTTTATGCATCTTTAAGCCTCTATGAATGGCATATGAGTGCTGGTAGTGCCATTGATAGAGATCTGCTTGCAGTGTTTGGGTGTTTTCTGTCAGAGGTCTAGGCTGGAGTTTTCTCCAGCTGGCTATCGCACGTACACTGGCTGCCAAGTAGGCTTGGCTCATTTCAAAGCCATATTGACTTTAATATAGACAAAACCTGATGATGATCATGTTTTTTAGAGACAGGCACCTTCTGAATTTGTCTCCTAGAGAGGAAAGCGAGTTTTAAGGCCCTGAACTGTCAAAGCTACATTCAACACCCTATCAAAACACACCCTAGCCCAACTGTGATGGTTATGCTGCCTGTGTTTACTTCTTCTGACATATACTTATTTTCCTAGTGGTTTCCTTGACACAAAATTAGGGAATTCTGCAGTATGGGAAGTAAAACAGGTGGCCCTGGAGAATTCAATACCTTTATTACTCTGTTTTATTTCTCAAAAGTGTATTAGTCACGCTGGCAGAAGCACACAGAAGATACACCCTTCCTTGGGGAACTTATAACTTAACTGAAGAGCAGAACAAATAAATATAGGCAAAGGAAGAAGTGGAATACAAGAGGAAGGATACAGCCTAGGTAGACATTTTGATAAATATTTCATAAGCATAGGTTTGAACTTTTCCTGTATGAGTTGGTGAAGATTTATAGATAAGATTACAAAAACATAAGGAATATCTGACTGGGTCAGATCAATGGTCCGTTTAGCCTCGGATCCTGTTTCAGCAGTGGGAATAAATGATGCTACTTAAAAAAAGGAGATGAGCCTGGCCACTTTCCTCTATCTATATATAAAACCACAGGGTACCACAGTGCTCATCCAGTCTGACCTACATGACATGAAACTACAGAGCCTCACTGAATTAATTTCTCTTTGAACTAGAAGAAGATGTTGTGCACCTCAGTGACACTCTGCTGCTTAACACCAGCTGTGGATTTACCCAGAGGTCTTTGTGGCTTTGTTTTCTTTTCATTTAACATGTTTGAAATGTTAATGTGCTTCTTTTTTTTTTTTTTAATAAGTTATCATCATCAACATCAGCAATTTTTCTTTTTTTTGCCTCGCTAGGTTTGACAACCTTGCAATAGAAATACAGAAAAAGGATTACCATAAAATTCCATGTATTAAATGACAGAAATTAGTTCCCTGATAACAAAGGTTGAGAGAGGGAAGGACAAATATAGTACACCTGGAATATTCTCTGTTTACATGCAACGTCCATCATACTTCTAGTATCATAGGATAAAGGCATTCTTCTCTGTCAGTTTGGAAGATAGACATTTTGCCCATGTTTCTGTATGCCCACCTTTTATATATTTCATTTTTCATTTTTTTGAATCTGGTGTTTGTGTTCATATATCTCTTGTCTTGTGGTTTTCCTTTATCTTGGAGGGGGTGGGGCAGGGTGTTCGTTTTTTCGCTTGTTTTTGTTTGTTTCTTTTTTTTCTTTAATTTTTTTTTAAATTTAGTGTTTTATGCCACCAGTTACTTAAATACTTATGTGATGGTTTGCCCACAGAAGTACATGATATTCCCTCCTTAGGGAAGTTGTCTGCTTCTACTAACCTCATAGAAAAAGGCTATGCATGTCTTAAACAACTCTGAGAACCACGTGGCAAATCCTTGTGTGATGTGAACTGGCTTAGCTCCACTGGGGTAAATGAAGCCTGCCAAATAATGGCAGCTGAGGCACTTAAGACATACCAAATGAAGTGTTACACAGAAATGCACAGAGGCATCACAGTCATCGTCACAAAAGCGTAATAAACTTCTGAAAGGGTTTTCTGCAGATATCTGTTGGTTATCTCAGGGAAACGCTTCACTCTGCAGTTTGCAGAACTTCTCTAAAGTTTTCCTTTTTTCTTTTTTGTTTTTATAGTCCAATACTGAATATAGACAGATTAAACAGAAGGGAGGATATTTGGAACAAATTCCTCCTCAAACAGCAGAGCAAATGAAAGGTAACATAACCTTTACTCTCTCAGTGACTTTCCAAAACAGCTGCCTAGCATAAACAAATTGGCAAATACTATTTCCTCCCCAACAAAGTAAATCATGCATTGTGAGAAACTGTTACAGTATTTCAGCTCTGTCATGATTTATTAGATGCAAATCCAAAATATTTATGATTTTCTTGATGGGTTTGCATTTCTTTTTTTGATGCTAGGGGAAACACATCCTGTAAATAATATAATTTAAACTGCTGTTCAGCTATATCTGAACATCATTGCTCAGAATTTCCAACAGTCTTTGTACTTTGCATAGATGCTTTTATTTATACTTTGACATGAAGGGACATATTTCCAAATTTATGTAGCACATTAAGTTCACTGTGATTTTATTTTTACTTTGCAGATTCTCAACATTTACAGTAAATATATCTACTGATTTATTTTAATTATAGAAATGCTTAGAGGCCAGGCAAAGCAGAAAGCTATTATGTAATTACTTGTGCACAAAACTGTCATCTTCCAGTTTATATAGAAACTACTTGAAAGCTTAACTTTGAACAGATACTTAAGTACCATGGCAGAGGCAGACAAAGGGGTTTCTGCATGGACCACTCGACAGGATAGTTGGAGAAGGGGTACCCCAATGGGGATGCACACACCTCAGGCACTGAGGCCATCTGTCCCACTTCCTCCACCCAGGAGAGCCGCTCAAAGCCCCCAGCAGCTGCCCAGCTGGAATGGGGAGGTTTGAGTGCCAAAATGTCTTTCAATGGCTAAGGCAATTCAGAATGCCTTTCTTCTTTCTGTTCTAGGCAGTTTAATTAGGAATGTATATGCATATATGTGGAGCTTTTTCTGTTCTTGTTATTTTACAGGAGAGCAGCACTCTAATGAGATCCTGCTATTAATTTTACTCTTCATGCCATCCCTGTATTTATGGCTGCTGAATCTGGAGCATTTCACCATTCGGATTTCAGCCTTCTGTTCAAAATGAAATAGATGTTGGGGGCTTTGGCTCAGGGTTTACATAATCTCTGCTAACAGTGGAAAAGCTGGTATGACTTCAAGGTGTGGATCTTTGCAGCTGTCCTGCTCGCAGGGTGGGTGCACCCAGTTATTGCCTCCTGCCTGGTGCAAAACTGCAATGTATCATCCAGGTGCCAGGGTCCCCTGGAGCTGAGCATTACCTGCTGAGTCCTCGTGGAAACCCATCAATAAGCAGTCGGGCTCTCCGCTCAGCTACGAGCCAGGCTGGCACTCAGCTTCAACTCGTTTTTCCTCATGCGGTGGCTGTGGAGACAATCCAGTCACACAATTAATCCACAAAGAGAAAAGCTGGAGAAAGCAGTTGGGATGCAGGCTCCAAATGAGAGCATTGCAATATGTTGCTCTGTGGTATGCCTGCACATGGGTGGCATCCTGAGGCAGGATTCCTCTGGACACGGTGTGACATGAGGATGAGAGGAAGACCATGAAAGAGTCCTTCAGTCTTCCCTCTTCCTGGGAATGGATTCAGGGCAGGCTCCAGATGGATCTGGTGAAGGCCACAACAACCAATTGGGGAAACAATGGTCACACCCCCAACACCGGTAGGAAAGTGGGTAGGACATGGCAGCTCATATGCCGCCTCTTGGCTCCAGTGGTTCACCGAGGATTGGCAGAAACTCATCAGCAGAAACTTCTGGCAGTGCAGTAGGGAACAGCAATCTTGCCTTCTGGAGCTGGTCTCGCTTTTAAACCGAGTGTTATCTGCGGACAAATGTCTTCTTTGTTGACCGGGGCAGGATAAAATTTCTTTAATGAGAATATATTAAGGTTAGCACATTCTCATCTAGTCAGCTATGCTCAGAAATTGGCTATTACCTTTTTATTTAGACTTCTTTTTTTAAAAAATGAAAATGCAATACCCCTGTCTAAATCCCGGGGCATGAACAAACAAGACATTTTAATAAGTGTGCTAATGTTCTTATTACAAGCCTCTTGGTGCACCCAAATGAAAGTCTTTCCTCACAACTCAATTATTTCCATTTACTCTATCTGCACAAAAAGCCTAGAAAAATAAGAGCTTAGGTACATTTGGAAAATAGCAATTTTGAGTACTGTCAGATAAAGGTTGGGGGAGTGAGTCTCCAAAGACATTTCATAGATTGTTCCCTCCACAGTCTGTCCCAGCTTTGTTTCTAGACCCCATGCTGTTAGTGAAAGCAGCAATGCCTATTTTATTTCTAATGAGAAAAGAAGAGAGGGAAGATCTCTGTGACACCCAAGACTGAGGGGAGCCATGACTGTATGTGCACACATTTGCTGTGCAGACGGCTGCTCAGCCCAGAAACAAAATGGAAGGCAAAGCAAGATCCACGTTTCATGACAGCTTTATTGCTTTTCTCCCCTGGAGGCATTACGACACTTATTGTAGCGTTTTTGGGAGACTTTGAAGTTCCTTTACTTCTAATTGCAGAACTCATGTCATTTGGGGAATTTGAAAATAGCCTCTTTTCATCTTTTTCAACAGTGAAATGTTACATGCTAACGTTTTATTCTGCACATTATGAATTCAGAGATACAGAAATGACTGGCGTTTTGCTCCGCATCTTGCCGCGATTTTCTCAGCTGAAAAATGCCTACCCAAACCCAGCCACTGCCACACTGCCATGAGATGCCTTTTAGAGAAGCACCTTTGGGAGCCAAGCTCCTGCCCCACCAGGGGCAGCCTCACTGCCTCCAGGTGCAGCACAGCATCTGTACCTGCTCCTCCAGACTTCTACCTCTGTGTGTGGTCCTTCTGCCATGTGCTTGCAGGATCAAGCTGGGAGAAGATGGCTGGAGCTGCCATCCCAGTGCAGGGTTTACCACTGAACAAAGCGTGGACTGGGTCCTGACAGCTGGTGTGGCATCCCTGGGGCAGGGATGTGCATCTTCTGCCTAATCTGGGCTATAACAGAGCAAAACATGGGCACCAGTAGAATATAAATAATAAAAGGAATAATAAATTGCGAAATCAAGCCCTGTAATGAAAAAATAAATAATCTAGATAGACTGTCTAGGAGTGCCTAAGCCTGATTTATTAGCAATTCTGGCTGACCGTTATTATTATTAGGTGAGCAACTTGCAGTGATTTTTCACCTGATGCTCTGCAAATTAACTATGCTGTAGCATGAATGCAGGAGATTTGTGTTTATTGTTTTATGAAATTATACAGTAGGTAAAAATTCACTTGGAACATCACCACCATCACTTTGCAATTTTATGACCTATAGCGCATCTGACACGCAGTAGTACTGCTGCTCAACACAGATGAACAGCAACATCAGTATCACTGGTCATCTGGAGAAGTGAATAACAGCAACAGGAGCAGAGCCAATGCTTATTTCAGGTTGGCACAGAAATCCACTCACCTGCAGGTTATTCTCATGTTTATTCCACGTGAAAGAGCACAGGGAGGCTTTAGTTTTCTGACATGTTATACGCTAATGTTTCCTAGGCCAAAATTCTGAGCCAGGTATCCTAATTATGTACAAATTCCCTCCCACCTTCCCCCACTGCAGTGACAGATGAATCAGTGGCTGTGTTTATTTACCCTCCTCAAAGAGGATGCAATTATGACCCTGAGGAAAAAAATGCATTTGCATATGCAGAAGAAGCTGGTGGAAATTTGCACTCTAGTTTAGCTCTTACTGTAGTAAATGGCATTACTGCAGAGCCCAAATATTTCTTTTATGTCAGACTGTACTTACTGGTTTCCATTTCCTAGAGTCAATACAGAAATCAATCATGTCAAAAGGAAAATTCAATAAGAAACTCCTTTATAGTATAAGCTTAATTATAGATATGTTTTCCTTCATAGAAGTAGAACAAATCCTAGAACCAGAGCCCTTTATACATCTTTCTACACAATATGAATTAGCAGTATTTATATGTAAATTATTATGAGTGGACTTTCATTATTCCTTACATAAAAGACTTAGGGAAAAAGGCCTGAAAAATTTTTGTTTGTTACTAAATTACTGAATGATGTCATCTTAACTGCACTGACAGAAAAAAAAGTATTGTAAATTAAGTAAGATACAGCAATATTTTAACATCTTGATGTCCATCCTGTAACATATTGATTCAGTCATTAAAGCCCACATATTGAAACCTGTTGAGAAAAATATTGGGAACTGAGCTGTCCCTGGTGTCCTCAGATCCATAGAAACTCTGTTTTCAGTCTCTTAATTATCTAGCCAAGGAACTGGACTGGAGAATTATGTTTCAAATGAGTTGTGCTGGGACATACTATAAGTGTTGGTGGCTTTTATGTGAGGAGGGATGAGGGGTTCACCTTGGGCTGGATTCTAATCTTCTATTATTTTATAAGGGTTTTTTTTGTTTCCCAGTGAACTAAGTGCATATTAATGCTTAGTAGCTTGAAGCAGAGCATCACGGTCTAGCCCAGCCTGAGATTTTATGTGATTCTAAGATCACTTCTTTGGGAGAATTTAAATCTCAAGAAAAATGAAAACTTGTTATGCTGCATAAGAGTGGAATGACAGATTTTGAGGGTGGAAACAATGTCTTTACAACAGATCTAGAGTCAAACCCCATTCCTCCATGTTTTTAGAAAGATAAAGTCAACTTTGCTTTCAAAAGTATTAGAAATCTCACAACTAATTTAATCTCAAGAACAGCACATATTATATGAATTCGTCTACACCATTTGCCCCCCTTTTTTTTTAAACCTCCCCCAGCTTTTACCAGGGATATAAGCAGTAACCCAGCACTAAATAGTCTTGTCCTTACAGCGGATAACAGCACTGGATAACAGCAATGTGGATAACAGCTATGAAATATGAACTTAAACCTCCACTCTTTTCCATTGCCCATTGTGAGATTTTATGTGGGATATCTAGTTCGGTGCAAAAGCACGCTTTCCCTGTTCACTGCAGGCACAGTGCAAGACTTTAATATCTTAATTTCAAAACGACACATCCATCCTAGGAAAAATACAGAATGCATGTTGTGCCTGCTGTGTGCAGATCTATGCTAGAGGCAGCAAGTTAGACTCGGTAGAACAGGCTCTTAAAATTATAGCTTGTTCCCAGACCAGTGCTTATTTTCCCTTCCAGCAAGCTCTGTCAGTGATGCTCATCTGCTCTGCAACATCTGCCTCTGCCTTCTTTACTTGCCCAGACACAGGGTGTGAGGTTCCCTCTCCGCTCCACCCCAAGGTGTTCAATCAACAAAGCCTTGACTATGATGTAGGCAAATAAATATCCCAGATTTATTTGGATAAATCCACTTTTGAGAGCAGGAGCAGGATAATGGCAAGTGCAGTAGCCCTTTGTTATCTTCTCTATAAAGTTACTGTCAGTAAGAAACAGAGCAAAAATCGATGTTTTTTCTTAACAGAAATTGGAAGAACTCAATACCTAATTAATTCCTGCCTTTCAGTTCCTGTAACTACTAACAATGCTGGATACAACACTGCCAGCATTCCTTACCGTGCTTTTTTTCTATGTCTTGTCTCCTACATAACACCACTTACACTGTGTTTTTGATATTTCTTTTATACACTTAAGGCTTTCCCACTGGTACCTTTCTCAGGAACCTCCAAAGCTAATTTCCAGAGGATAAAACACCACCAAAATTTATGTCAGCTAATCATCACCATGACTTCATACCAGCTGTGACACATCATAGCAGGTATCAGCCACATCTATGGCCAGATGCAAACTAGCCACTACTATCTGAGAGAACCATCATAAATAAAGACATCATGGAATTCTCAAAAAGGAAAATTGGTGTTGGCTAGATCAGAATGTAAAAGTGTATCCTATGGGGTATCATCACTAGTGTTTTTTCCTCCTGTTTTCATTTTGGTACTGTATTGATAAATAATGCACTACTTAAAACTATTACACTTTATCTAAATAAATGTCATTTTCATCTCAAAAATGTCATACAATTTTAGTAATTCATCTAGTGAACTCCAGAGAGTAATGTCTGAGGGTCTATTGAAAACCCATTAAACTCATCAATATCATTCTGGATCCTGAAATGTGGCCTGGTGACTTAGAACAATATTTTTGTTTTAGCTTTGCTGAAAACAGACAAAAGAGCAAAAAAAAAAAATCATTTCTATGTGCTTGAAACACAATAGTAAATATTTTATTTCTTTACTGGAATGGGATTGGTTCACTTTGGACTAAAGTGAAATAACTTCCCCTAAGAATCTTTGATTGCTACATAGCTTTTAATACTTGAAGTATACTAGAGAGGCTACTTAATCAGTTTTTCAGATAAACAATGCTGGCTGGTGTGTCTAGATTATGAGAGAGATGCTTGAAAAATATAATTTTATATGTGCACACACAATCACACTGAGAACAAAACTGAATTTCTGCATTTGCATATTACTGAATAAGATACTACCGTGACAACCAATTTAAGAGCTCTGGAGGAAGTTTGATCTCATCAAAATCCAGTAAGAAGCTTCTCGAAACTAAGAAAAAAGAAAAGAAAAAAGGAACTTTGTGTGATGGAAGAGCAAAAAGCTGCTCTTTCAAAAATGATAAACTAGAAATAAGAAGAAAACCACAGAGTTTTAGAAGTAAATTCTTGGCTCGATGAGCTGTCTACTAGCATTTGCACAGCTCTGACAACACTTGCTGAAGTGAGCTGGAATGTGACAACAGTCCTAAATGGTACTAACATGTGCCTCATGTCACATGACTTCACTGAAGAACTCACTATTAATCCCTTAAAGATTTGAGAGCAAATATAAAGTAAGAGAAAGTTTTAAATTGGAACGACTGAATTATCATTTTTAGAGAATCACTTAAGTGATTTGGTTACTAGGACTTGGGGTTATTCATTGCCCAAGCACCAGTTGTGCTACACCATGTAGGATAAGCCCAAGCAGTAGGGAAGTTCATATATGAGCCCTTCCTGCAAGTCATTTCAATGCTTGGGTACCATTTCCATCCTGAATCACAATGAAAAGCCAAAACAGGGACTAAAAGTGGATGTGAGGAACTCTGCAAGTTTTCATCCATTTAAATATGTCAAGGAACAAGGCTTTTGCATGGAGTGACAATCTAACAATGCTCCTTTGAGTTGTGACAGGTTAGTGCAAATTGTAATTCTAAATCACGCACTGCTATTCTCTTGAATGTGTTGGTCTCTGCCTTGACTACATCTCCTGCACTACATTTTAGTCAGGGGTTACACTGACTCATTACAGCAGGAAAATGGAATAGAGCAGAGGGAATTGTAGCTTTCAGTGCCGAGATTAACTAAATTTCCACTGAATGTATTAGTTTGGCTTAAGCATCTGGTAGAATCAGGTAACTGTGATGCAATTTCTTTGATTTTCAAAAACTGTTCAGAGCTCTGTTCACCAGTAAGGTGATGAGGAAAATCACTGTGCAGGAGGGAGTTCTGAACTCCTCTCAGGCCACACCACAGACAGAATAAATTCCATAGGATTTTTATTTTCTTGGACTGCTGTCACTAGATTGTGTTCTGGGAGATGTTTTCCTCCATCTGTGCACCTGCCTCTCTGATTTCTTCTTGAATGCTAACACCACCATACCTCTTCACCTTTCAGGAATTGAGCTGTTTCTTACGACTATGTCAAGATAAGAAACAGTGACTGCAAAGGTTTCGTCTGAGTCACAAACCCGTAGCAAATGTCAATATGTCATCCACATTATTATGTATTTTTGTAAAAATGCCTTGAAAGAAAGGAAGTGTGAAAAAAGAGGAGAAGAAAAGAGAGATGAAAATTCAGTGAGGAGAAATAGTTTGGGAACTGTCTGTATATGCTCACAGAAATCTATAATGGAGCCTAAAAAGCTCATTGCTGTCACCGTAGCAGCAGGAGGCTGAGTGGTGCAACCCCAGCATAGTTACAGTGACACTTGATGCACAGTTGGTCCCTTTCCAATTTGGATGATCAGACTTCAGGGAGGATGGAGCAACCCCCTTCACAGGCTTTCAAAATATGCCATTGTGGAAACAGTGAGGCAGCCATGGTTGGCACAGATAAGGAAACAGAAGAGTGAGTTCAGAGGTTGTCTGTCCTTGGCAGCGGAGCTATGGACAAGGTGTGGTGAAGGGGGAAGCAGGATGGAGGGAACCACGGAATGAGTGTGATGGAGAGATGTCTGGAACTCAAAGACCATAAATAGCTCAACATTTTCCAGACAAGTTCTTTTTTTTTGGTCTCTTTTTTTTTTTTTTTTTCAGGAGGAAGGGCTGATGAAAGAGATGAGCTGACATGAAAATACATTCTGCAAAGAGCAGCACATTTGCCTATTTCTAAATCACAGGAGTCCTTTTTTACTATTAAGCCAATAGAAGTAAAGACTGTTATGGAAAGTGGTATTTCTGCTACATTTTAACTGGGTTTTATTTTCTTGGCATAACTTTATCGATCAGTGCTTCATTCCAAGTAGCATGGGTCTTATTTTTTTCAGTCATGAAAGAAAGACTATTTATTTCTCAGTTAGTGTGGTTGTATGAATACAGTACTTGAGTATGGGGCAGGCATGTATGGCTGTACTAGTAATTAAAAAATAGACACTCAGGATTGTGCCTAGGCACTGAATGTGATTGGCCTACTTGATGTCACAGATTTATGCTACTAAATTTTCTCCACCTCTAGGGTGTAGTGACAACAGATCACCAGTTAGAAATTTCTGGTAAGTTCCAGTTCCCAAACCTTGGCTGGGAATTGTTTGAGGGGATATGTGTCAAAAGCACACCAAGTGGTGTCCTAACATTCGAGAGTACAGATCATTGCTGTTCAGTGCTCAGAAACAAACCTAGGTAGTACTTTACTAATGTAAACTTAGATTGTGGTTAGTTGTCTCCCAAGTCAGTGAAGAAGACTCTACTATTACTGAGTGTTTGGACATTTACACAGATTTAAGTCTATTTGAAATGGGGCAAGAATCTGCCATATTCCTCATGCCCTTACCACTCTTTTCCTTCACAGTATGATTCTTGTTGGTGACATGAATTACAATTATTTAATGTGCACATGAAGTAGCAATAGAAGGTAAAGTTTATATGTATAAACTTTCCAGTTTATATATATAAATATAAGAAAGCTTATGGGGCCTCATTGTACTGAGTGCTATGCCAACATACAAGGGAGAAACTGGAGATGGTCTTGCAGAGAGCTGCCCTGATGAGTACAAGCCATGGACACGTGCACTGCAAGGAGAGGTGGAACAAACTGGTGCAAAGTCTGGTGAAGAAGACAGGAAGGAGCAATATGATGGGAGCCTACATGTATTTAAAGAGAAGGTGGGTGCAAAGATGTCTGACCCAAAGTTCTTTCAGTCAGTAGATGGTATAACAAGAGGTACTACTAGCAGATTGTGGATGGAAGGACTGAATTTTTTTAGGATAATACAAGAAAAAGATCTTCTTCACTAGTGAACTAGAAGAGAGGAACAGGATAGTAGTAAAGGCTGTTGAATCTCTGTCAGTAAAGTTTTGCAAGACTTAGCTAGACAAGGCAGTGGCTGACCTAACCTAGTACTGCTGTCATCCGTCTTTGAGTGAAATGAGCTGCATGGACTTGGTGATCTGCAGCCAGCACGGCTCCTTCTGCGAGGGAGCACCCATGTTCACCAATGCTGGGCATGAGCCTTGTCCAGAAAAAACTAATGTTGGCCACAAATTGTGCAGGAACTTCTACTGTATTCTACCTCAGTGTATGATATTTTTGATAAAAAAGGGGAACTATTCAACAGAATGAGGCACTAAGTGCTATGGTTAATTGACTTGGTGGTGTTAGGGCAAAGGTTTTTGCAGTCTTAGTGATCCTTTGATTCTATTCACATAATTACTTTCTCTCCCTTGTTTTATGCTCTGCCCCTGCAGACCAGCAGTGGAGTTCACGTTTTGAAGAAGTGCGTTCTTGTTATTAGTAGAGATGATTTCATTTGTATGCTGGGAAATTTACTTAATCTGCAGTTTAGATACTGAAGGTCATAATATATTTCAGCTACTTTTTCTCTCTTGTAAGAGGTATCCAATTGCAGTTTTCGTCTTTACAGGCGTTTTTTTACAATCCTATTGTGAAACATGAATATGACCTCAAGGAGCCACAAATTTTGCCTATATGCACAAAAATACTCAAATCTGCTGACAAATATATGTCAGTAGTTTATAGGAACTTGGCATGCACTGGTATTAGGATATATTTGACAAGATTAATCAGACACCCACTCATGGAGGTATTGGCCAAACTGCACAAGTATGAGTGAAAGCCACTCACAGCCAAATTAACTTAATAGAAACGCTGTTGTTAGCACAGCACAGTGCAGTAAAGATAAAATACAGTATCTGGTCAAAGAGGAGAGCACAGCTAAGCATTCCATCCATTAACTCTGCAGCCTCCTGTTCAGTCACACTGTTAGCAGTGATTTGTACATTTGAGGCAATGGTATAACAGCATGTTCTGCTACCAAATCTGCAGCCCTGTTGGGCTGGAACCTTGTGCACCCAGTGCTGAGAACACAACAAGACATGCAAAAGCTGTTTGGTGTTTTCAAACTGGAAAGGCACACCATGAAACTCAGCCTCGGTCTCTTCCATTCCACCCACTCAGGATGTCCCACATCACGCTCCTGCAAACATCCTGTCTGTGAACAGCACCTTGCTACTCTCTGCATTCCAGCTTGGCTGATACATTCTAAAAAATCCTACACTGCATTTGAGGCCATTTAAAAACCTGCCCAGGTTTAGCCTCCACACTCACTTGAATCAATATTAAAGTAAGAATTGAGAGGGAGTTTGTGAAAGTATTTGTGAAAGTGCTCTCATTTTCTTCCAATTATTTTGATTTATAATAAAAAATATTATTTTTAAAATTCTCCAAGTGGAAAAATTCCCTCCCCTTCAGCTTTTGGCCGCTGAAAAGATCCTTGATGTTTGGGGAGTTTCAAAACCTAGTTTTAACTGGTTAACATGTTGTTAACACAGTTTTCACTTTCCCCTTAAAAATAAAAAATAAGAAATAGACATTCCATGAAGATACAAATTGGAAAAGGAATGAAAACATGCCAATTAAAACTATTTCATGAACCCTAAAATGTTTCCTGTTTTTAAAAAGTGCAGTGCCAATCCTAAGCGGTTCTGTAAGAAAAGGAAAAAGGTCTTGCTGGTGTTGCATGGTGTTCTGCATACTTGTTTCATTCTGCTTTATATAAGCTTTTATACTTTTGTTCTGATGAATGGTAATGTTGTTACTGTAAGAGCATAGGTTTGCTTGGTTCCCCATGGCAGCAGAGGTTATTCATTCACCTAAATGTGTGCTCTGCATCCCCCTCCACCCTACCTTCTGAAACCACTGGGCTGTCAAATCAAGTTGAAACTGCTGTCAAAGATATTAAGCTCCCACAAGTTACATGGAAACAGGTGGCTGGGAGAAGAATGATCCTATTAGCATCCCCACAGAGGGGAAAGTTGCAAGATAACTTCACCTTTTGTTCATCACAAGAATTCAACAAGGCAGAAACACTTGATAGGAAAAAAAGGCTCCTTACATTGAAGAGACATCTTCAAGTGGCATCTTATCAGATGCTGAGGAACCTGACCATGAGGTCTGACACCATGGGGAAATAGGCTCCACTTTGTTACTGGGTTTCTTGTTAAGGGATGCATTTCTTCCATGGGGTTGCTTTTTGTGTAACCTCTCCCTACATGTTTGGAAAGTCTGACACATGGAGAAGTGTAACTGCAGCTGTGCATCAAAGAGCTTCTGGAAAAAATATGACAACCAAATCCCCACAGCTTTAAATACATTACACTGTGAAAAAGAAGGCAGTCTTGACAGAATCCAGGCAGATACAGAGTCAGCTTCTGGGCAGAGCAGGCAATTGCCCAGAACAGCGAAATACCCTTGGTGAGAGTGGTCATTGCTGCATTAGAAAATAGGCTTGCCCTGCTAAGACAAGAGTCTTGGTGGGTATGGGGTAGCTCCTCACAGAAATCCATTCTCCTCTTACCCAGGGCGGGAGCAACACCAGGTCACTCCTGGTCCAGCTCTCCAAGCTATTGTTATTGTCCCACCCTCACTTCTCACGGAAGCAGCAGCCTAATCCCAATGTCCTCCCCAGTTTCTCCCACACATCATAACATCAAAACCTATCTTCCCCACATCTCTGAAAGACCTAGACCTGGCTTAAGATGTACAGGAGTACAGCACAGTGGAAATGCCACAGGCTCTCTTCTTTTGACAAGCTACACTACAGCTTCCACACACCATTTTTAACAATCCTAAAGACATGCTAGGTGCTGCACCTATATTAAAACACAGGCCCTGATCCTATACCACTGACAACTGAGAGTTTTGCTACTGGGTTGAATGGGGACAGATTAAAAGCATATGCATTTAAGACAGATTATGTCTTGCAGCTTTAGACTATAAATACTCAAAGTCTGTGGACATTTAAGTTTATTTCTGTTTTAATATTAATGCTTCAGCAGCTAAAACTCTTATTACTAGTCTTTGTTACTAGACTGTTTCAAGGTTCATGGCATGATACTTGTGAAAAGTTGTGTAGAGGTACTGCAGAAAGTTGTCTGCTGAATGAAAGAATCATTCTGATTATGCTTTTAAAGTCCATTCTCATCCTAGAGATGTTACTGGTCCTCCTGGCATTCCAATTTTATGCACCAGTACCTTCAGCAGAATCAGTCATCTCTCTGAAACTGGAACAAGCTGTGCAAGTAAACCCTGTGGGAGAACTGTGCAGTAATGTGGCCTTGGGGAAAATCTGCAGAGATGAAGCAGTCAGGCCTCATCCAGTATATGTAGTTTGTAAAACAGAGCATCCTCCTCAAAAAGGCAGGAATAAAACAAGATACCTCAAGAGGAACCTCCTCTTTGCCTTTGCTTTCCCAGGTGTGCACACGATACTGTGTTTTGGCTGGGGTGGTTTATTTTCTTCACAGTGGCTGATATGGGGCTGAGTTTTGGACTTTTGCTGAGCACAGTATTGACAACACATGGATGTTTTAGTTATTGCTCAGCAGTGCTCACAGGGTCAAGGCCTTTCCTGTGTCTCACCCCAGCAAGGAGGCTGGAGGTGCACAAGGAGCTGGAAAGTGACACAGCCAGAAAATCTGGCCCCAGCTGATTAAAGGGATACTGGATATCTTATCATGTCATGCTTAGCTATAAAAGCAGGGAGAAGGCTGGCCAGGAGGGACTGCTTCTGAGGGACTCACTGAGCATTGATTGGTCCATTGTGAGCAATAGTTCTCATTTTCCTCACTTGTACTTCTGGGGTTTTATTGTCTCTCTTTCTTGTTTTCTATTATTATTATTATTATTAAATTTTTCATATCTCAACCCATGGGTTTTCTCATTCTTACCCTTTAGATTCTCTCCCCCCATTCTGCTGGGGGGGTAGTGAGCCAGGGGCCATGTGATGCTTAGTTATTGGCTAGGGTTAAACCGTGACAGCTCAGAAAAGTCCTCCCTTATGGCAAGAGGGACTTTTTTCTGCCACGTAGAAGCAGCTGGGGAGTGAAGCTGAGGAGAGGAGCTGGCTGGACTCCAGCTGTAAGGAGCAGTTACAGAAGTTACCTGAGCTCCCAGAGATATTCCCACAGCCTCAGCCAGCCTCTCACTGACCCAAGCTCTCCCTTGCCCTCCTTGCAAAGAGGTGCTTAATTGTGTTACCTCACTTTTTGCCTCTTTGACAGCAAGCAGCTGAATTAATTTCTATTAAAGAAGAACATGCCTGATGAAGAAAAGTGTTTGAGAGAACAGACCTTATGACTAAAACTCAAACCACTTCATTTTTACTACTTTAGTGAAGTATTTTGGGGTGAGGGTGAGAGTGGAAATGTGCTGGTGGTGGGGGAAAGGACTACTTCACCAGCCATGTATTCAGAATGTAATCCCTCATTTCAAACTCTTGGAACAGATATTTGTTTTAAATATAGAAAGACTGATTGTCTTTCTTAATTACAGTATACATCAGAATTATTACAGCAGTGAAATTCAATCTGTGAAGTGTGAAAAATTGATAGAATTTGGTGATATGTTTTCCACTGTCTTGCCTTTATGCTTAGCTGCATAAGAGACATGCAAAAGGTATGTATTATCCAATAATGCATGAAAGAGTGGTTGTTAGCAACACCTAATAACACAGTTATTTAATGATCTGAAGCAAACTCTGAATGTGCTAATGTGCAAATGTTACACATCAAATCAGTCATTAAATGGTATCATGACCACTTTTGTGGAGTTTACTGGTACAGTACTAAAAGTGTATTTTATGGTTTAACCATTTAATTTTTTAACAGGGAAAGACTTCTGCTATTTGCTGCAGAAGAACAATAAGGATTTCGTTTGCTTTCCTGTATGAAATATAGGCTTTTACTTTTCTCAGACAAAAGTTATCTAAAATATATTTCTGATAGTTTCCTATCAGCTCATTTGCATCAGTGTACAGAGAGGATGTGAGCATGTACTTAGTGGCTTGTGATTAACACTCATGAGGCTACAAATTCTCGTTTACTAATAAAAAGAGAAAAAGAAAACTACATCCCCTGCTGTAACTTAAGTGAAGCCAAATTTTGTTATTAATTTAATAACATAGCTTATTTATTCACACACAGAGAATTGCAGAATGCACGATGGCTGAGAGCTGTGGAGATGTTTGCATTCATCTTTGTGAGTGAGAAAAAGGATAACGCATAACTGCTACAGCCCAGAGTGAGTTATTAGATCGCTCCTCAGAGATAAAAGGTTAGACCAGATTGCAGCCATCAGATCTTTTAATGTCTGTGTGTACATTCAACAGTGAACATGAAAAGATAGACCATTTTTTTGCTTCCCTCCACAACTTTTCCACAATTGCCCTTGGTTCTCCCTATATTTTCCACCCAACTTGTGCTGACTTTGCCGCTCAGAGTTTTGTCTTTCACATCTCAACATCTGTATGAACTAGTTATTCAACTGAGTAGAAGATCAACAGCTGTTTCATTCAGAGACAGATTAATAGCTTGATTTCCAGTGGCACCAGAAGAACACGCATCTAGGGAAACTTCTTATTGGTTTAAGCGTGTTGTTCAGGGAAAGGGTAATTTACAGCTACATTTAGCCTGACCCTTTCACTTTAATATGACCTTTTTATTCCAGCTCCATGGTGGCTCCTGAATAAAGGCAGCAAGCAAAGCTCATCTTGTCTCATAACATGGTGTTTACGAGCAGTCCCTAGGCTCAGGCAGGACCAAATGGCCTGGCAGGGTACAGATTTGCAGCATGTATATTAAACTGATAAACTCATTTGCTATTCAATCTAAAATCATGGGTTTGATTATAGATGTCCAAAAGTAGCACCAATGTTGCACACATTTGCAGTAGTTGTTACTTTGGCTGGCTTGCCACAGGCTGACCAAAGGGTAAAACAAAATCTGCTACAGCTGTAAATGAAGAAACAAACTTTTTGTGTAGGCACCACAATCAATTCCACTGAGCTGTCCTGGAGCTCAAGCACTCACAATGACCTGGCACATTCATAAATGCGTTGCACAATCAAGAAATCATCTAGTTTTCATTGATTTTACTACTTTGTATTAAATCAGTTGTTACATGTATTTCTCTGTAATATTTTTGATTTACAGAATCTATTACTGCAGCATGTGCATTGCTGCCTGTAAGTGCAGTCCTGTTATTTACAAGTGTTGTATTTATGGCATTTATTGATATAACCCAGTTGAAACTGATCTCAACTGAATTATGTATACACACATGTTACTTTCTTACATCATTAACTTGATTAATATAAGGAAGATTTCCCAGGTTTAAAGAAGGGAATTGAGAACATGGACTCCTGATTTACATCTAATGATAATTACATCATTGGATTTATTGCAGCTATATTGATTTCTGCTAGTGGACTTTCTAAAACACAGGATGCAGTCCTACAGGACTCATAGTGGCTGCATCCTTTGGTTCAGCAGTTAGACAAAGTTGGGTGCATCCGCTCTTTATTAGAAGAAAGAATCTGCTTTTGAAAAGGTTTGTGTATCTATAAAAAATAAGCTTTGGTTTCCACTTATGAAGACAGGGTAATGCTTTACAGTAAAGCTTTCCAGGAAGAAAGAAAGTAATATGTACTGTAAACTAAAAGAAAATAGTGTCAGAAACACATTTCACTTTTCTGCAAGTGATGCATGTGTATGTATTTCCCAACAAAGGCTTTCAGTCATAAAGCTAAAAATACAGGCAGAGAGAGAGAGAGGAGAGAACCGTTGAGATTAAAAAACTAAACCAAAACACACTGTAAAAAGCGATTAGGAGAATGAGGCAGAGTTGACAAGGTTTATTAACTATCAGCCTTTCTGAAACAATACTCCAACCCCAGAGGCTTTTGTCAAAATTCCTTATAAAAAGGTGGGGGAGGGGTTCTCATATTCAGAAATTGCCAGCATGCACAACTTCAACAGGAGCTGTAGGTCCTCAGAAAATGAAGTTCATGGTCTAATAGGTTCCAGTTGCCTCTGTTCCTCTCTGCAGGTCATGCTGTAAAATTACAGCATTCATGCATAGCAGCTATATAGTGCTCAGAGGAATTGACAGTGGAGTGTAAAAGCTGTCCAAGGTTAGGGACCAGACAAGTTTCTGTAAAGCATCAGATTATCAGCTATTCACAGTGAAAAATGAAAGGCAAGAGGAAATCTTATCTCCAGGACTCTGCATCAGTCAATAAGAAATCTTAAATTGGAATACAAAGACCTAATGATGGGTAAATTGTTAGCAGCCTTATTACACATATACATTCTGGGTAGGTTTTTCACAAAGGACCAAAGGAACCTATTTCTTCTGCTGTGCTTCTGTAGTGCACTGTATTGGACCTCAACCCTGTGAGAATACTAGGGAGCTTTCCAATCAATTTGTTTCAAATTCTCTGGGAGGATTTATTGCATCAGCTTTTCCACCATTATATTCTGCACAGTGACCAGACTGTTATAGGCCTATCCATTTGAGACTGGTGTTTATAGTATAAAAAACTTATCCCATATCCAAAAGAAGTTTAAAAACTTCTACACCATAAGAAAATAAAAGAGAGCCTGAGAAATGTAGTTGATGATCTTAAAGATATTTTCCTACCTAAATAATTCTATGATTATATACTTTTTGGGGGGGACAGAATTGTTCAGACCTCACCCCTCTTGGATGTAAGGATGTGTGTGTTTTGAGTGGAGCTGAAATAGATGAAAAAAACTGAAAAAAGGGGGTTTTTTTCTTTTTAAAATTAAAAAAAATATAATTTTTAAAAAATTTTCTTTAAAATTATTGATTTTTTAAAGTGTTGAGAGGACTGAATTTTGAGACTACATCTAGAACTTCCTGTCGATCATGGATATAACTTTTTGTTTTACCAAAAATCAGCTAGTAGCTTGTAGGCTAATGAATACACTCAGGAGCCATTGTTCTTTCTAGTTCTGGCTGGAAGTTTGATCTGGCCTCCAAGATGAATGCCTTAGTCACTGAGTTATGGTGCTCTAGTTCTCTGCTCCAGGAGCCTGCATCTGAAAGTTCATGGGAGAGCCACCCCACTCTCTACTGCCAGAAGCCAAACACCTGGGCTTCCCACACCCCACGTGCACAGTGCAAGTGCTGGGCTGAGGAGCCAGCCTCTGCTTCACTGAGCATTTCACTAACACAAAACAAAGGAGCTTTGACAGTGCCAAGCAAGAATTCTTCACTGCTCAGCAGTCAATAGCCTGATTGCAGGCAGCAGCAGTGAGTGATGGATCAGCAAAGAAAGAGGATATTTTTCTTCTCCCTCCTGAGAAATAGAAACAATAGAGGTTCTTTTCCTGTTATTCAGTCTATTAGGATAAATACAGTGAAGTTGGGAAGATGTTTAGGAAGGTGGCTGGCCACATGTGCAATTAAAATGGTTTTTGAAGCCTCAGTGTCACCAAGATACATTTGTAAAGCAGTATGCTGGCCAAGACCATGCCAGAAATCTGTGGTAGCAGTGCATTATGTGTAAACAAGAACCTGCTGATGAATTAGCAGGGAATCAAGAAAAAATTGCTGTAATCCAAGGTCACCAAACATGTAATCTAATCTCTACAATATTCTTTTTCAAAGACCATATTACCAATATTTCTAAACGATAGAAGCAATACCTCACAGACATTCAGCCAGGAATCTAAAGGGAGAGTAGAGCCCCAACTTCCCCGTAACAATTTTCTACCAACTTAAAGACTCCAATAATATTACTCCTGATTTACCCTAGTGCTAAGATGATCAGGGTTCTAAATGAAGAAATTGCCATATTGTCATGATTGTCAAGAAGAAACTAGAAAAGCAGTTGGAAATTTTCCAATGAGATGTGCTTGCACCAGAAGTTGTCAATAGTTTGAAACAGAAATATCTCTGAGAAATGCCATGTAATGAGCTAGCAATGAGCCCAAGAGCCAAAGAATTTCTGACAGAAATCAGATGGAAGGCTGTCCGACTTTTTCTTCAACTTATCTAAATAGTCACTTTGGCAGCCTTGGTTTCTTGAGTTTACAAATGTAGGATGGCCTTTCTGTGGAGAAAGCATCATAAATGTATGGTCATTCTGCTTTCTGTACAGAGCTTGAAAGTTCTGAGAAGACCACATCTGGATTTTCTTGAAGCTCACAGCTTCTGCAGAATGTGTGTTGTTTTATTTTTTCTGGAAACAATGTGAAACTTGAACCTTAGAATGCCTTGTTATTGCAGCAATAGAAAACATCCCATTATAGTCTGGTTTCCAGACTCTAAAATTTTGATATTTTCTGAAGATACTTTCTGCTCCTAATGACATTTTAAAGTTTAAAACCAATAAGATTTTGCATCTTGCTCCATAAACAAAATGATTTGCCACCTCCTTGCCACATTTTCTCTTGATACCTCAAGAAATCTCATCAATAATGCCAAATTCAAACACTCGAGTACTTCACTCAGTGTACAGCACATAAATATACCTCCCATGTGGAGCAAATATATACCAAATAATTGCTTCATCTATATCTACATATATATGTACACATATGTGCATGTTTATAGTACATATATCAGAATGTGTATGTTTATAAATCTCCATACACAATATACATATATTGTATTTAGTATGTACCCCTGTATTTAGTATGCACCTCTATTTCTTGATTGAAATTTATCTTACTGCTGGAACTAATCAAAGCAGGAACAATGCTGTCTGAGGTAGCACAACTTTTTCCATAGTTGCAGTCTGAATATTGACAGAGGAAGGCAATCTTCATAAAGGAGACTTTAGGTAACCAATTGATGGGTAGATTTGGGGTCTGGTCATCCACCAGAGATAAGACTGGCAGAGATAAGGCTATTTCTCACATGTATTTCACAGTTCGATTTAGCCGTTTTTTTCCTCACCCAAGAGAATTCACTTACAAAAACTCTTGGCTGAGACTGTTGCTAAATGAACCAGACAGTGCTGCAGTGCTGGAGTTAATTTCCTCATTTGTGGCTGTAGTCCATCATTCAGGGATTTAAATGTGAATTGTTTAATAGCTGTGATGTGCTATTTAATTTCTGAAGTAGGTGCATATCAGTGTTAGGTAAATCGATCCCTTTATCACCTAATTTGCAGTACCTCAGTGAGATATTTTGAGGCTTAATTGATAAATGCTTGAAAATACATTCACGTCCTTTGGAAGGATAGAGTGGGTGATAATATATGATCACAATGAGTATTTACAGGGACTCAGAATGACAATCTGTCTTGTGTTGATACTCAGCTGTAATTCCTGTCTGACCTCTGCAAGGTCTCTGCTGAGAGAGATCCCAGGCCAGACTCTATCACTGGGGTTGCAATGTCGGTATGAGGTGGAATAACTGAGCTGCAGCTGCAGGGAACTGACACGAGAAAGTGCAGCAATTGAAAACAACATCCCAAAAGCAGCATATTTAAAGCTATTAAACAGCAGGGGGTAGAAGAATAGATGTTTAAATAACTACAGGGGCGATACACCCAAACATACAAGCCCTTATGCAAAAACAGGACTGAGAAGGCTGACACTCAAAACCCTTCATGAGCAGTAACAGACCTGCGTAAGTGACCAAGTGACCAGAACAAAGGTGCCAGTCCCCCTGTGAGGAGCAGTGGAGGAGTCTAAGAGACCAAGAGACAGGTGAGAGATGGCTGGGGCTTTCCAGGAGGCAGTAAACAGCTGGCAAAGCAGTTTTGGGGTTGGGAAAAGTTTCCAAAGCCCTCTCTGAAATGGATTGAAACTGGCATTCCCACTGAGGTGTGACTGCAACCGAAGTGCAGTTTTCCAGGATCTTGGACAGAAACAGTATATTAAACTTTAGGTTACATTTTAAAGACCTTCAGGTGGTGGGAGCCTTGGTGTTCCTCAAACCTGGAGTGACAGTGCTATGAAAGAAGAGGTGGGGAGTCTCCCTAATGTGCGAGAGAAGTACATAAACATAATATGAAGTTGAAAAGTGAAACACTGAAAATGGCTTTAATATGCCAGAAATAAGTTGAACAAACGGGGATTTTCCCTGTCTCATTTGGATGAGCAGAGTTCTGCAGGAAAAACAGCAGGTGATCCTGCAGTGAAAGACCATCTTAAAGTCCTTGCTCACATCTATCATATTTGAGCACAAACAAAATTTCTTCATTGTGGAACTTTTTGATTTGAGTGTATGGCCAAGTGATCTCAATTTGCTTGGTGGTTGGGGCCTTTATAGTACACCACTTTTCTTCTCTTGTATTTCATTTTATGAAGATGAAAAGAAAGTAACACAAAAAGATTTTGATACCTGAAAATCTGTCTAAGCATACCAGTTGGGATAATAGGAAGGTGTCTTTTCTTTCCACAGCCTTGCTCACGGAAGCCCCAGGATGCAGACAATGCAGCACAGCTATTAATGCTCTAATATTCACAGCATAAGTTTCTGTTACCTGTTATCCTTCAGCCATTCATAAGACTGCTCATTTTCTTGATCATAAATAAATACCAGAGACTGTAGCAGCTGCTCTTTAATGTGCAGAGTTTCCTTTGTCCAAAACCCAAAGACTTTGCCCCACACAGACCAGGCAAGTTCCAGCTGTGGCTCAGTGCTTTGAGAAAAGCTCAGGCTGGTCTTGGCAAAGGCAAGAAATCCCTTATGTTGGCTAACAACTGAGGAACTCCAGGGGGAAGATATCTTTTATTTCTCTGGGGACAAAAGGGATCGTTTAAATGAAAAATAATGTTCTACAGTAAATTACTGA
Source organism: Trochalopteron elliotii (assembly GCA_024734555.1). Taxonomy (NCBI): domain Eukaryota; kingdom Metazoa; phylum Chordata; class Aves; order Passeriformes; family Leiothrichidae; genus Trochalopteron; species Trochalopteron elliotii. The sequence goes on along the minus strand of JANPWX010000023.1, from coordinate 2,099,453 downwards.
TGGAGAACTACCAATTGTGATTTGAGCCAATGCCACTTGATTGATAGCAGCAGATGATCACAGTGGGATACTGCTAGCAGGTTCTATCTTTGATGCTAATGGAGAAGTCTATTTTGCACTTCAGCCCTGAGACAGTAGCACCTTGTAGTCTCCAGTCTGGAGATAATTAACTTCAGACCTTCCAAGTTCTTCATACTCCACCTGTGAGACTGCACTGCGTGCCAGGGACAGGCCTGTTACCTAGCAGGGCAGCAGCTGGCTGCAGCTGGACACTGAGTTCAGTGGGGGATTCTTTGGACATAGGGCCTCCCTCAGTGACACCCTTTCTTAGGTGAGATCTCCTTGCTGCAGTGTGGCCACACATGCCAGGCTCAGCTGGGTGATGGATCATAGGCAGTTGGACTGACCTGTTACAAAGGTGCACTGGGGTGTGTAACCATCAGAGCACAGGCTCTGATGCTGCACTGCAGTGGGTGAGGGACCTATCAAACCACAGAAGGGAGCATGAGGTCACAGAGACCTGCATGGGCTTCAGACAAGTGTGTGACATTTACAGGTTTTTTATCGGAACAGCAGGATAAACTCAAATTTCAAGCAATAGATACCTTAAAAAAATTATTCCAAATTTCATGTGCTTAAAAACAGTAATTGAAAAATTAATAAGCCTATTCACACAGGAGGGAAGATGTATCTTTTTTCCCAAGAATGAAATTCTTTTGGCAAAGGTTCTCATTTCTACATATGCCAATGGTATGTCTCCTATACAAGACATGACTGAAAGTAAAAATAACTCATGAATGCCTCCTGCAAATGTCTCAGTGCCCACACAGTCTGTCCCTTGCTGGGTAGGAAAAGCCAAAGTAAGAAGGAAAGATTTTAATGCACTTGCAAACTTCTAGGTCTGTCTGGACAGCAGAGAGTAAACAAAGCCTGAGTCATGCCTTACAATCTGTTTTCTTTCTGTCCATAACATCTGAAAGATAAGGACAGAAAAGGGCATGTAATAATGGCCTCACTTGTTAAGTCCCATCTGTCTCTTGCACCAGGTGAAATACAGAACCAGGAAAAGAGGCTGCTGCTGACTGTCCAGGAGCTGAGCAGCAAATTCTGCTCATTACATATTTTGTTATTCCTGATAACCCCACAGTGCTTTGATAGCAGCTGCTTGTGCTCACCTGCAACCCAGCATCATCTAGTCATTATGGTAACAGGCACCAGAAAGTACAGGTGAGCCTGATGAGATTGTTCCAAAACTGCAAATGTTTTCAGGGAGAAATCTGCTGAGAAACGTGAACTTGTCAATGGAGGAGGGAAACATGGGGAATTACAGGCGTAGTGGAGACTCTGATGGGTCAGTGATGAGGAAGGCAGGGGGAAGGACAACTTCTAAGGACAGGCACAGCAAAGAGAACAGTGAGGACTGACCAAAAGCATGGGTGAAGGGGATTGTGAGCCAGGGGAATGGATAGCAGCTGTGAAAAAATTCTGTTCAAGTGAAGACATGAAGGGAAGACAATCTTGAAAGCACAGCTGCTGGGTATAATTCTAAGGCAGTAAAGAGAAGACAATGGCTGTTATGGTTAACACCAACAATGGAAGTTAACAATGAAACAACTGGAAGGGTTGTTTCAAGGATAGGTTTTCATTTGAAAGGCAAATTAAGAAAGAATGTAAGGTCAGAAGAAAGAAGATACAACAGGGTGAGAATCACTTATTCCTCATTCAGGGATGAGAGTAATTGAGCACACAGAAATGGTGAAGATAAGGCATGGTTTCCAAGAAAACGTCTTACAGTTACTGAACAGACCCTCTGAAGAAGCACATGCGGCTTTCTCCTCATTGTCTATCAGACAAATTCATAGTCTTGTGGATTCATTTGGGTTGGGAAAGACCCTTAAGGAAGTCCCTTGGACTTCCTATGAAGAAAGAAGATGTAAACTTTGATGTCAGAATTGGTGAGAGTAATGAGCATTTCTGTGTGTGGGAGCCAGGAACACTGCCTGTGCTCTTCCCTTGCTACCCTGTGGCATTACTTTGCACCAGTGGGTAGGTTTCTTTGTTGTTTTGCTCCGAAGAGAAATGATACTGAAAACCTCCCATTTCAACTGTGGTTTCACTGTCTTGCTAGATTTTCCCAACCCGCATTTTCCTCATTGGGTAAAAGTTATTTTACTTGCATTCATCCAAGGGTTTCATGTAGAAGAACATCTCCATACCCTTGAACATCATTATTTTTTTTGTTGTGTGTAGGAAGGCAGTTGCCCACCCCTTACTTACTCTCAGGCAAATGTTTACCTCAAAACTGTAAAATGAAATAAAAGTGGGTTGGAAAGCCTTTATGGAGTCCAAATCACACTGGAAATGGGTGTGACCTGTTTATACGAATTGGTCTTGCCCCCCTTTTTTCCACTCATGAAAAAATTACCTACATTAAAACAGATTCCCTGCAGTGATTTCCTGTGTCATGAGAATTAAAGTTCCACGCCCACTGAAAAGGTGGTATTTTCCATGGTATACTCCATATATCCGTATTCCATTGGATCTCGTAACGCAACAATGTGCTTATGTAGAAGGAAAAGTGTACAATATGTTTGGACAGATAATCTGGCCTGGGACTCTGGTTCTCCTGGCTCTGTTTATACTTCTAAATAGCTGGGCCAAGGTCACTGTCTTGTTGAGACCAACAGGCATAGAAGTAATTGCATCCAAGCATGCTGTTTAAGTCTTTCACCTTTTAAAACAGGATAGTCACACACTGTCTGCCTACTAGGAATGGTCCCTGGCCCATGCAACTGTTTGGGAAAAGTACTAATTGGCTGAGGCCAAAGTCATGCCAAGAAATATTTTTACAATTTTATGACACAGACAATAACAGTTTAGTGTCTGGGAATATTCCTGGCAGCTGCTTAATTTATTACATAGGACCATATGCAGCCCCAAATTACAATTCCTTTAAGACAGTATTCCACATTGTCTGGTTTAAAGCTGAAGGGATATATTGCTTAGATTTTCCCTGAGAAACATTTGAAAAATGTTGAAGTAATGGATATTTGCTCATTGAGAACACTGATTCTGCAGATGCTGGCACTTTTGTTTTGAAAATCATGAATGAGCAACTCGTACTTAACGAGACTCAAGTTTTAATTGAACGATGAATTCTTTAGGCCCTTTTCTGTGGCAGCTCTGCTGTTTATTTTTTTTTTAGTAGGGTTTCAGAAATAATAATTCTTAACACTTCTGTGAGTTCAGTTTAGTATTTCGTAAGTGGGAAAATGAGTTTCAATGAGAACAAAGTAAGAACCTTGCAGTGCTGTGCAGACTCCTACTTAGCCAAATAGCATCTCTTATATTGATGATTCCAGGACCAAAATTTAAAACAATATTGTTCCAAAAAAAAGAGAGTCATACCAAAACAGACAAACATTTCTGGTCAAAATATCATGCTGAATTGTAGATATAAGTGAGATTATGTTAGAATTTCTAGGTGCTCGTCAGCTTCCCTAACCCCAAGATGATTGTATCTTTCTTTGCCCCCTATTTCATTCTTCTGTTATCTCTGATTTCCTACAATAAATAAGCAAGGATGCTGCAATTTTGCTATGGATTTTCAACTCATTTCTGGGGCACACAGCCTATATGCAAGTGGAGTCCTATGAAAAATTGGTCATGGTAATGATGTGAAAGGATGTCACTACACATAGCAATTAATTCACAAAACTAAATAAAGTTTTGGATAACATAATTTATTTCACTGCCTCAATTCTGAGTGAGTGACTTTGAAACACTAACATTCCCTTAGCATAACTTTATACTTGTGCAATATTTTGCATTGTGGTGCAACTGTGTAAGAAGCACTTGACATACCAGTTCAGATATCTTCTGTTACTATGTGATTACTTATGGATAAACTATGTGGCCAAAGGTTCTAAACAAAATATATAAAATATAAATATACAAACTTATATTTAAAAAAACTACAAACCTAAATAACACTAGAGCAAATAAAAGAAACCAGGTTATCACTTTGGGATATTGTCTGAACACATTGTGCAGCAGGAAGCTAATGATGCAAAGGTTACTGGAGCAGGGATATCCCAACTAGATTTCTGATGTAATGATAGTGTGCATTTCATGTTTGAACTCTGTAAAGCAGAGTTCATCACATAGCCCAAACTATTGTTTTCAATGAATATTCTGAGTCTATGTATCAGGACATAACAGTTGTTTATTTTCTTTTGCAAATTGGTTGTAGCCCTCAGAAACGTCCATTTACTGCTTAGAAAAAAACCTTCAGATTTGAGAGGCATATGGAGGTTACTAAAATATTGGTGGGGATTTTTGCAGGCTTTTTAAAGCTTTATTTCTATTTATGTGGTGTTTACATTATACTGTCCAAAGGGGAGAAGAGGGGGGGAAAGATCTGATGTGAATGAACTTTGCCTGCTGCTAGTGCATGGAAAAGGTCTGAATGCTCCATCTATTTTCAGAACCCAATAAATACAGATTGAGCAAACCAGGATTGGTTTTGTCAGTACAATTTTCTTGTCTGTTTGGTTTTTTTCTTGGTAGAACCAAAATGGAAGGTGACCTGAATTTTGATATTTTTTTATTCCAAACTCCCTGTGTTCTGCAAAGAGGGGATAGTTCCAAGCAGGAAGTGTTTGTCGACAAGTAATCTATCTCAATTTCATATCATCTGTGGACATCTAGCAGGGATCTAATTTACATACGGAGGATATGGAGAGAGAAGAAACCTTACCTGGAGGCTGTCAGAACCAGTTATCCCTATGTAGCGTGCAGTGGTTTGCATAGGCACGCACATGAAAAATCCAGAATCTCAAATGGTTGTGCAATTCTGCCTAAACTATCACCCAGAATGAAAGATGCTGAATAGCAGGGAGAGATAAAGGAGTGGAATCATCTGCAAAGTGCCTGTTCCATATGGGTTTCCTTGTCACATTGTATATCCTTAAAGGGGAGACCCTAACCATGAAGGAAATAGTTCAGAGACAGGGAATGACTTATTTTATTTGACATGCATGTTTATGCACACATATATATACTTGCTATTAAGCTGTATCAGATATACCCGTAATCATCTTGTTTTCCTCATTTTTCTCCTCTTAATTTCTTACATGATCTCTCTGACATGCATCAGTGAGAACTTTTCAATCTCATTTCCTCTTCTCTGTTTCCAGTCTGCTTCTTGCTGTCTTGAATAGGTTTAACTACTTTCCTGCTTCCCAAATTCTCATTATCTTTGCATCTCTCTCCTTTCCACTACAATTCCTCCTCCTTATTCCACTGCTTCTGTCAGGGCTCCCAAAACCTCCCCCCCCACACACTCCCCCGATGCCAGGCTCTCTTCCCCTATCACCTTCCCCAGCCCATCACCCTTTATGGCCTCTTGTCTATTACAAGTTACTACTATACACAGCTGCACATTTATTTCACATTGTAAATAGCTCCATCCCTTGCTGTTCCCAATGCCTTACAAAAAACGAAAAAAAAAAACCTCCACAAACCCTCAATCCCCTCCCCCTCTCCCTACTCCTGCTTCATCCTAGAGAAGAAATAAATAGCTAGCATAGTGTTTGTTTTGTTTGTTGCAAGGGGGAGGGGGGGGGTGGGGTTGGGGGTTGGGTGTGTTTTGCTTGTTTTAAAGATCTAGCAGTTAGCATGTAAGTGTCTCTGTATGTTTCTCCAGGGAAAGTGATACTGCAAAATATGTTTTGTAGAAACATGTTGTGTTCCCTCTGACAGGAGCCAGCCCCACCCAGTGTGCTCCCTCCTGGGAGCAGGGGTGGATGCAATCGGCCGTGATGTAAAGCCGTGTCATTACACAAGTCTCTTCTCATCTGCTTCATGTTTTAGCATGGGAAACGAGAGACCTCTGTGACCACCAGGGCAGCTCTGTGGGTATTCTTGGCAGCTGGCAGAGAGTGCAGCACACGTGGAGAGCTGAGGCAGAGCAGTGGGCTGGTGTGACCAGCACAGACAGGGGCTACTGACTTCACATAGGTGAGACTGACCAGGCTGAAGGCTTCCCTGCTCAGTGGGCCCTGATCTTTGCTCAGCCTGGCACTCTGGGTTACTCTTTGCACCAATTCTGCTTGCACTGGCATGAATATTTACAGTAAATTCATGAAGTTGCTCTACTAAAACTCTTCTCCATTATGACAAGCTTTCCTGATCATGATATTTGGTGACTGGCATATGCAGCTAAATACTGTTCAGCTGTGTTTGGCCCCCTGTGTTTTCAGTACAGCAGTTCAGTAGAATGTACTTTATTCCTCATGTTAGAGGACAGGATGAAGAGGCAGGACTGATTAATTTTTTCAGGGACCTGATTAATTTTTACAGGGACCTGATTGATTTTCAATACTCCAGCCAAGCCTTATATCCCTTTTTCCTTCTCTGGCAGGATAATCTGGGGCTATTTTTCATCATATGCAAATCCCACCAACTCTCTGGGGACAACTCATAGAAAGCACAACAGCATCACTTTTGTGCTAAACCATACCTTTTCCCAGAAGGGCTGAACATATTTTTTGGCAGATCGACAGTAGCTATTGTGCATTTTTACAGTCTGTTGTCCTGTCCCTCTTCCTTGCCTTTTGGCATGTTGTCAAACATCATTAAGTTGATCTTAGTGATATAACATTGTACATTTAGTTTTGTTTATTCCTTGCTTAAGAATAAAGTTGCGACAGGACATTAAACCGTGCATGGAAAGGGCTGAAGAGCATTAGTTTTTTTCTTCTTTGTTCAATAAAATGATATTTTTTATGTGTGTACCTGTGGTATACAAATGTTCATGAACAGATGAGCCAGCACCAAGGTGGAATGACCCAGAGAATCCACGGAGTACCTCCAGAATCTTTAGCTGCTAGTGCTGGGAAAGTCCTAAGAAATCTGCTAGCACAGTTTCAAATAAACTAACCAATATTCTGTGGTACTGGTGTTACAGGAAAGCACCTTCTTCTGTAGGGCCTACCTTCTTCAGAAACAGAAACTGATGGAACTTCCTGTAGCATTCAACATGCATTCTGACACATTAGTCAACATGGCCAGGAGTACTTTAAGTGAGAGCTGTAGCTACTGCCTTCTGTAATTAAGTGTGCTAAATACACTTTGGTTTTATTGAAACAGTGGTTCTTTCATTTAAATGATTTGCTTGAGCATGTGAATGGGAATCTTACAATTTAAATTCATTTTTGAGCAAACAGAAGAGTTCAACAGTAATGAGTTGAAATTAAAGTTTTCATTTTGAGAAGGTACATGCAGTCTTGTATATTAATCCATTTAAAACACACTTGGAAGTTTTTTATTGGAACTGAAGGAAAATATGAAAAACAGCTTTATAAATAAGGTACTGTTTGTTCAGAAAGTGTCAGAACAAAATGTTCCTTCATTTTCTGCCATACTTAAAAAGTATTTTTCACCATATTGAACAATTAGAGAAACTCCAACCGGTATAGCTTCATGAAAGGTTTTATCATCACAAAATATGTAATATTTTTTTCCCTTCAAATAAACTCTATAGAATGAACATGCTTGCACAGGTCTGCCTTCTACTTGTTATAAGATTTCCTTTCTCTCCTGACTGTCTATTCTACCTACATTTCCACTGTAGAGGAGCTCAGACTGTGCAAATTTTTCCTTTTTTGACTTCTAGTTAACTAGATATAAATTTACAAACTTTTTGGTTGTCCTTCACATTACACTGCAAGTCCTTTTTAATGTGTTCAGTACAAGGAGCTGTACTCACTGTCACCTCATATACAGCACAATATTACTGAGTCCCCCTTGGCCTTCAAATTTGTTGGCAACCAAAGTGACCCTTGCAATTAAACCACAACCTTACTAAACAGTATGTCAAAAGGTATCTGTGCCCCCATGAAGGTCAGGTTCTGTTCCATGGGCAGCTTCAAAGACAACATGAACGTAGTTAAAGGACAATCATTTCTACTGTGTCAAAAGCCTCAATCATATTCCCAAACCATGTTATAACCTTGAATAAAGAGGCTTTAGCATGGTTGAAGAGAGAATTTACGTCCCTTCTACACCACAGAAATGGAGACACGCTTTAATTGTATTGCAGGGATAAAGATAGTGTAATTGGGTCTCCTGGAATATTTTTTTTCTTTAGATATAGCTAAATGCAAGGTCTTAAATCTCTCAAGGACACAAAATGTCATTTTATCTTTTTTAGTACTTGTATGAGACGAATTTTGAAAAATGAAGGGGGAAGGCACAAGAATTACTTTCATTTCACAGAAGTACACTGATTTATACAAATTGAAAAATTGACCCCAGCCTAGATGGGAAAGTCATTTTATCTAACTAAACAGAATAAAATGCTTTTTGGTAAAATATTCTTCTTCAGCATTGAGATTTATGTTTGTTCTTTATCTTCAGACAACTACAGAAACAATTATTTTTTATATAACTATGTATGTGTGTGTGCATGTATAGATATATACATACATACACCAAACACAAAAGATTTAACTTAGGCTATATCCTGGCTCTGTTAGTTTCTGGTAGAGAGGATTTGTTCTGTTTGGAATCTGAGAAACTTGTTTTAATAAGGTTCTTTTCAGATTCCCATAGTGTCTGCAGCTGGCCTTTGCACCTCAGACTTTTGCCCCCTAGCATAGTGGGACCTGACTCACTTGACAGTTTTTCCCGCTGCCTCTCAACATGAACACCACCCAGGACTTCTTCATGGTGTACACCACCTCAGCATCTGACCTAGCTGAGAAACATACTCAAAGAGCTTTATTTTTTCTTGAACAAAATATACTGAAACAAGAGTTATGGGACTGTTTATTTCAGATGTCTTCACTCTTTTGTAAGAACAATTTTTCTGCTGTCTACACAACAGAAAAAAAAAATCCAGAAAGTTGTAAATCAAATTATGCTCTATGCTCCTGGCTAATGATGGGATTCGTCTCACCTAGCCTTAGCATCCAGCAACTACACATTTAGTTTAATCTAGTTGTCAGGCCTCTGGTTTTTGCCAGAGGACAGATATAGGCATTTAATGGAAATTAGTTATCTTGCTAACTGAGACAGTTATCTTAGGTGGGAAGAAATGGCTTTTGGAGAAACATTTCTCTCTAAAGTGACCACAGAGGGAGCTTGGATAACCAGTTTATGCTAGACACTTTTTTAAAGGTGCTACAGCTAAGCAAGTAGAATCCTGTCCTTAAGACTGCCATCAGGCCTTTACTTTGAAACAAACTTTTTTCAGCCCTATCTCCATTAAAAACTGAGCCCTAGTCAAGAACATGAGCCTCTGACAGAAGACAGAGCTTTTTGTTTTGCACTGGGCATACAGAGCTTAAAATAGGAATGAACTTCCCAATTCTATCCCTCAATCAGCATAATTATTAAAAATAAGGGTGGTAAAAAAAACCATCTAGAGCTTCGAAGAACAAGATACAGGATCTTCAGGAAGTCATGTTTTCAAAGATTCATTTTTCTACTCACAAATGTATGCAGTCCTTCATTTTTCAAATATGTTTTTAACTCCATTATTTGTATTACTTCCCCCCTCTGCAATTGTAATGAACTTGCCTTGCCTTGCCGTGCCTTGCCTTGCCTTGCCTTGCCTTGCCTTGCCTTGCCTTGCCTTCCCCTTCCCCTTCCCATTCCATTCCATTCCATTCCATTCCATTCCATTCCATTCCATTCCATTCCATTCCATTCCATTCCAATTTTGTTGTTGTAGACAAATCACAGCTATGTGATTCAATGGGATAGTGAGGAGGCTTTTTACTTCTCCCTTCAGGGAGCAAAATATCTGGTCATTATTTGTGTTCCACCCCAGACTCTGAGAGATGCATAGTTTCCAGTTTGCCTGGAGTATAAACATGAAACCAGCCATACTGGAGCCAATGCTGTGAAATAAAATCAGTTGGGTCATACCCAGCTCTGTGCTGCATTTCCACAGCAGGACCATGGAATGACTTGAAATGAAAAATCATGATTGGGACAAATCATTGCTGGCAGTCATGTATACACTACAGTCTGCAGGTGCATGAAAAGAAATATGCTACTGCGTGATATTCCTCCCCTCTCCTCTAACTCAAACTAGTTAAGCTCTGAGGTTGCAGGCAGGGGGTTTGTATCTGCTTCTCAGACTACTAAGATGTGACACAGGTTTCCTGAGAATATTATAGGACAATTTCTGGCAAACAATCCAAAGATTCCTGCGCAGGCCAGCAGCCGAGACACCAACAACACTTCACCTCAAACGCAAAGAGAGAACCCATTCACCCAGCAGCAACTGTATCTGCTTGCAAATTAATTTCCTTGAATGTGTTCCCATTACTCAAAGAAAACAAATTCACTGAGAAATGTGCACCCTGTAGATAATCCAAACAGAGCATGTTTTAGAGATTGGAGATTAGCTCACAGAATCAGCGATAATGCTGTCCCAGCCTGGTTGTAGATTACTTATTACAAATTAACACAGAAAACAATTACAATTTAGAATAATGCCTTTTTACCACAGTGTCCTTGACAGATTTTGTAAACCAGTTCTTTGGTTGGTATAAATCTCTTTATCTGAGCCGAGAGTTCTATGTTTCCTTGCCCTCTCTGAGAAGCTAAGTGTATGCTTTTTAGTTAAGCCTTTATTGTAGATCACCTTACAGACCTGTAAAGCTCTTCACAAGAGGACACCTAATCTTGACATCAAAGCACTAAGTTACTGTCAGGAAGGTAGAGTCTGTCCCAAAACAAACTTAGGTTCATAACTTGATCTACTTATGCCCCTATTTTGTTTCTGAGAACTGAAACTAATTTTACCTCTTAGTAGTTGTTCCATTGATTTTTAAAGACAAAAACAGTCTGATATTCTGCTGATACACACAAGGAAGTCTGCATTAGAAAACCCTACATCAAAAATTTAACTTCCAGTTGAGTAGCACTGCAACTTTTTAAAAATGCCCAGGCTTTATTTTAAAATTTGCTTAATAGAGGATTCACTATGTTAAAAAAAATTAGTAATGTCATTGTTCAGTTACCTCCACAAAAAAAAAAAAATCCATATCTCTTTTATGATATGAATTTCACTTATATCGACTTTATATCATCAGATCTCATCAAGTCCTTGTATGTTTCTGTTCTTTACCATATAACACAGGCATGTATAATGGATACATGAAGATTTTTTTTTTGTAAGAAAATAGGTTAAATATCTTAGAGTAGGACTGGAGAGCAAAACACAATTGTGTATTTGCTCACATGCCACCTACTTTCCCTGATAAGAAAAAGGGAATGATAGCTCCAATTCAGTGTTCTCATAACAAAACTTCTGTGTGGTGGTGTGTTTTTAAGTTCTACATGAGTTTGGTGTATTGTTCAGTTACATGTACCCCATTTTGTTCCCTGGAATCCATTTTGTTTCTGTACCCCATCTTGTTGTATGTAACCCTCCCCCATACCTCTCCCCAGCAACTGCCCTGTGATTGGCCTCCCCCTTTGAGTTGTCAATCTTGTATTATGTATCCCCCTGGTCCTGTCCATCATCCCGGGGCCTCTCCCTGAGTCTGGAAAGTTCGGGGAGAGGCGTCGAGTGATTGGGCAGGATCCAGTCATCCCCCTCCCACTCCCCTTTGGTTTGTTACTGTATATGTCAGTTATGTGATCAGCCACTCCCCAGTTTATTCCTATTCGTGCTTTCTGTAACCCATCCCTGGAACCCACCCCCCTTTAAAAGGTGCTGTCCCTCTCTGCTGGTTGTCTCTCCTGGGGCACTGGCAGTGAGGTGAGGGCTCCCTGCCCAATAAACTCCTGTTCTGTTTCACCCCCAAGAGAGTCCCTCCTTTCATTTGCTCTTCTCCATCGCCATACACCTGCTCTCAACGCAGGCACGGACCACCTGTTTGCGGCAGCGTCCCGGGGCTAGCCGAGTGAGGCGGACGCTGAGCCACCGCACTTCTGTAACATATCCATTTGACTGGTAATAAATACATATCCCTGACAAGAGTATAAACACAGATATATATTGACCAGAACAATGGCTCACCCAGCCCCAGTGTATTTTCCACTCCAGTCAAAAGAAAGCCCTCAGAGTATAAAAATGAAATCACATGTTACTCTCTGAAATACTCTCAGCCTTCAACAACTTGCAGCTACAGATTTTTTGAAAACCTGTATAGTTTTTTACATATATAAAATTTTCCCTTCCATAAACTTTTTCTGTTTTTGAACCCAGGCCAGCATTTAGCTACCACAACTGCTGTGGCAAAAAATTGCCCAGCTAACCTGACATGCTGCGAACCACCTTCTTCTGTTTGTTTTGAACTTGGTGTTTTTATTTAATCCCCTCTAGGTCATGTGTTGGAAGATATTGAGCAATCAACCATACATATCCAGTCTGCAATTTTATAGATGTTTACTCTCACATTAATCAGCTGTCTCAGCCGGAACCAGCTGTCCTATTTTTCAGGCTGAAGAATTCTAAGCTATTAAATAGTTCCTTGTATGGAAACTACTCCATGATTTCCACAGAATCATTCGGATCATCAAGTCCAACCACTAACCCAGCGCTGCCAAGTCCATCATTAAACCATGTCCCTAAATGCCACATCTACATATCTTTTAAATATCTCCAAGCACAGTGGCTCCACTACTTCCCTGAGCAGCCTGTTCCAATGCTTGATAACACTTCCCATGAAGAAATTTTTCTAATACTCAATCTAAACCTCCCCTGGTGCCACATGAGACCGTTTCCTTTCTCCAATTGCTTGTTACCTGAGAGAAGAGGCCGACCCCCACCTTGCTACAACCTCCTTTTCAGGCAGTGTGTAGAGAGTCATAAGGTCTCCTTTTATCTAGGCTAAACAACCCCATCTCTCTCAACTGCTCCTCCTAAAACTTGGGCTCCGGATCCCTTCGCCACCTTTGTTGCCCTTCTCTGGACATGTTCCAGCCCCTCAATGTCCTTCCTGCTGTGAGGGGCTCAGAACTGGACACAGGATCCAAAGTATGGCCTCACCAGTGCTGAGTATAGAGGGATGGTCATTGCCCTGGTCCTGCTGGCCACACTATTTCTGATGCAACTGAGACCTCATGTTCATCCAGCTGTCAACCAGCACTCCCAGGTCCTTTTCTGTTGGGAAGATTTCCTACGAGTCTTCCCCAAGCCTGTAGTGCTGCTGACTGGGCCTGATTCCCAGGTTATCCTGCATAGGCCATATGATGGCACTCAAGATGATCTGCTCCATGATCTCCCTGGCACAGAGACTGACAAGGCTTGGAATCTACTTCTGGCCCTTCCAGTCAGCTGGGACCTCCTTGATTGATGAGGGCTGATTGTAGGTCATTGTGAATGGCTTGGCAAGCTCTTCTATCACCTCCCTCAGTACCCTTAGGTAGATCCCATTGGGGGCCCTTAGACTTGCCTGTGTCTGTGGGGCTTAGCAGGTCATTGACCATTTACCTTTGGATTATGGTGACTTTATTCTGCTTCCTATCCCTGTTTTCCAGCTCATGGGGCTGGGTACCCTGAAAATAATTTATTTTACTCATAAGGACTGAGTCAAATAAGGCATTAAGTATCTCAGTCTTTTCCACATCCTTTGTCAACATATTTCCCTCAGTATTCATGAAGAAAGTAGATACTTAGCCCTTCTTTTCTTTGATAATGTATTTATAGCAACACTTTCATTGTCTTTTATAGCTGTAGCCAGATTAAGTTCTATCTGGGTTTTGGCCCTTATAATTTTCTCCCTGCATAAACTCACAACATCCTTGTAGTCCTGCTGAACTGACTGTCCATTCTTCTAAAGCTCATAAAGTCTCCTTTTTTTTTTCCTTGATAGGAAAGGATTTTTCCAGTCATAGCTCTGTTCAGTCAGGACAATCTCCTTCTATGCTGACTTTTCTTTGGGCACATGGGGATGGCTTGCTCCTGTGCCTTTAAGATTTACTTATTGAAGTAAATCAGCCTCCCTGAATTCTTCTGCCCCTCAGGACTGCCTCCTAAGGGACTGCATCAACCATGCTCCTAAACAAGTCAGTCTGCCTTCTGGAAGCCCAAGATGGCAGTTCTGCTGACCCCCCTTCTGATTTCCCTGAGAACTGAAAACTATCATTTCATGATCTCTGTGTCCAAGATGACTCCTGACCATTGCATCACCCACCAGCCCTACTCTGTTCACTACAGGTTCAGTGGGTTGCCTTCCTTACTTGGCTCACTCACCTGCTGTGTAAGGAAGTTATCTTCCACACATTCCAGGAACCTCCCAGACTCTCCACTATATTGTATTTTCAGCAGACATCTGGTAAGTTGAAGCCTCCCATGAGAACCAGGCCTAATGACTGTGTTCCCAGTTGCATATGGAATATTTCATCTGCCTCTTCATCATGATTGGATGGCACATAACAAACTCCCACCTGGATATCTACCTTATTGGCCTTCCCCCTTATTCTCACTCATAAACACTCATCCCTATCATCACCATTATTTAGCTCCAGACAATCAAAACTCTCCATACTATTCTTCCTTGCAGATTCCTTTGAAAGACTTTATAGATATCCATTGCAACACTCCAGTTGTGTGATTTCTCCCATTCTCTGTGGTGGCAGCTATGCCATAATTTTCCTACTGCACCATGACTTCAAGAACCAAACAGTTCTTCCTGTTTGTTGTCCACGCTGTGTGTATTGGTGTAGATGCTCTTCAGCTGGGCTTGTTGATCCCACCACCTATTAGGGCAGGAGAAGCCCTAATTCCCATGCAATGATTCTAAGACATTTCTGTGATTTCCAGCACATTGATAACCCTTTTGTCTTTTCTGCTGCATGCATCTCCATTCCCTACCTCCATATGGTGGACTGGACGACCTCACCCACCGCCCATCCCTCACACATAGGTGTGTCACCCCCAGGCTTATCTTTAGCAATGGTTGTATCCCTTTCTCTCTTTCTATCTAGTTTGTAGCTCTCCATCACAAAGAAAGCCTGAATGACTTGCCATCTTCATGGACAGAACTGAGTCTCTTTTTGCTCCTGCCAGCGCACATCTGTTTTTTTTTACCCAAATTGTCAGTGGTGCAGTGCCATAAATGACACCAGGATTGAGCTTATAAACCTTGTATTTTATAACCTTGCAGGAACATGCAGAAAAGTCCCACTGCTCTAATAATTTCTAGGAAGCATGCTGCTAAAGGTGTTCATCCCGTTAACTCCCTCCCTCCAGAAGATTGCACTGTACAATGCAGATCTACAAAGTCCCGTTGGTCGAGCCATTCCTTCTCTGGTAAAGGTTTAACCATCAGTGGCCAAACAAGGACCCAGAAACTGTTTTCTTTAAACGCAAATACCAGATCACAGACAGAAAGAAGAAAGCAACTGTCTTTTTTTTTTTTTTCTGATTTTCTTTTGAAGTGAAAAGACAGGAAGAAAGATAATTAGTCAGATTGCTTTGCTATAGTAAGTGACATATAAACTATCAGGGAAAAGGCCTAGGAAATAATGAAGACTAGGACTGCACTGTGGCAAAGCCAGAAGGTTGTTAGAATATGCAATACCTGTATATTTAAAGATGTTGAACGATGGTCAATGTTCCAAGTGATTTAAACTCTTTCTCTAGCTTCCAGCCACTTTTGGCTTAGCTGGACATGACTAAAGGAAAGAGTTAGAAGCGGGCAAAGACAAAGAGGTAGAAACATTTTGGCATATCACCTTACCAAATTAAATGCCCACAGAAATGGTGAAAGACACAGCTATATCAAATCCACTGATTTGATTGAGCTAGCTCCTGGAAAAGACAGGTCTGATCAGTCCTGCACTAACTACACATTTTGGATGTAAACAAGCATGTATAGTCAGTATTCTTCTCTTTTTGAAATCCTCACTCTCTGTATCTGTGGCCAACACCCCCTGCCCCCTCCAAAGCCATTACCTGGATACAGAATTTCTTTCTTCTACTTATTTTCCCCTCTGTTTTCCTCCACATTTATCAAACTTAGAGTTGACAGTATGACAACTGGCATAAAGGATGACAAGGTCTTTAGAAGGGAAGTATGTGGTGCACAATCTCCTACACAAGCGTTTTGTGGTAGACAGACTTTTTTTTTTTTAAAGGACATACATGCTATTTGATTGCTGTAATCTAGTAAATGTATGTCTTGGCCATGGTAAAATATACAATTAATGTCTCTCTTCTCTTTGCTGTTCAATAGCTTAAAACATGCAGCTGCAGCAATATTGAGTGAAGCTCAGGGCATAAATCACACTGAAATTTTACCCAAGTGAATTCTGTTGTCAGATGCCATAGGTAAATAAACATTTTATTTCAATAAATTGCTGTACTAGTGCCTTATTAAATGGCATAAGATGTGTATTCTTAAGAGAGTTTTCAGACTGTATGTGACTGAAAATTATTTTTAGAAATGTTTTAAAAATATTTTGGGGAAAGACTATAAATGCCAGAAAAATTTTTGTGATTTTTTTTTTGCCAAAAAAACTTTAAAATCTTTCATTTTCCAAAATGTATTTGAAATAATTTACTGATCATTTCTTCTCTCTTCTTCCCTTCAAATTCAAATGAATTGTAGGTTCCTTCAAATGAAAAGAGACACTATAATTTTTTAAATTGCTCTTTTTTTTTTTTTTTTAAACAGACCAGTGATAGTCTGCTTTAAAGAGACTGTGCACTTTCCATACTGATATACTGAGCAAGCCTCAATTCACCAGATGTTTATGGTACTGGAAATCACATGTGAAAAAATGCATTGTTTTGGATGGAAAGCTTGGAATTTTCCAGGGACAAAATACTTGAACTGCTGTTTTATTTTCATGCCAAGTGCATGTTCTCCTAATATAATCCCCTGATTAGGCCACATAAAATGGCCTTTATTTTCAATCGCTGGTCATTTTCTCCTTGCTCTGCTAAGAGCATTAGTAATTTCAGTTCAAGCTATTGTCCTTTATCTCTTCACACTGGGCGTCCACAACCAGGGCAACTCAGAGGTCTGGTTAATTGCTGTGAGATATTCAAGTTCAAAGGCAGGCTTGGAGAACACAGCACTGGAGGAAGCAGGAAATCTGTAGCTAAAAGGCAAGACCCCTTTTTTATGAACACTTGACTACCCGAAGCTGACATTGCTCTTATGATCTCCAGTTTAGTGCTGCTAGTGCAACAACACTGCTGCTAGTGAGAGATTAAATCCTAACATCACCCAGGGATTTTATCCCAGAGCCATGTACATTATTCTCTGTATGTCCAGAAAAGGGAGACTTAAAATTGCCAAAAGCTTGCCTAAACATTGTGTACAAAATCACAAAATAAGAGAAAAATTGAGGTTGGAATGGGCACCTGGAACTATCTAGTCTAGCCCTCTGCCCAAAGTAGGGCTAATTTCAAAACTGGATCAAGTTTTCCATGGTCTTTGAGAGCTATGAAGATCTCCAAGGATGGAGATCCCATGACTTTCTGGACACTGATCTAATGCTCGACTGGCTTTAACAGGATTTCCCTCTCCCCCTTCCCTGTTTTATCCAGATAGATCTTCGAATACTGTAGCTTTTCAGTATTGCTTCTTGCCCTTTTGCTGTATCCCTCTGAGGGAAGTATGGCTTGGTATTCTCTGATGTCCCTTCTGGCAGCAGAAGATTGGAATTAAGTTCTCTGCTGTTTTTCACTCTAAGGGTTAAAAAATCCATCTAGCTGCCCCAAACTGTGCTTTGTAAAGGAGAAAGAACCCTTTGCTGGATGTGCAGGCTGTGTGCTGGCTGGGGCTGGCCAGAGTACCCCTAGCTGCCGGGGCACTCTGCGGGAGTGGACTCTCCACATACAAAGCAGCTCCATAACCAGCCTGTGTTGCTGGAGATACTTCTGCCCTAAGTGTGGCATTTGGTTTTTAGTGCTTTTGCATTACTTGAGGTATTAGAACTGAGATATGAAGCTTCTAATGATTCTTTTAACAAGCATCAGAAATCTGTCAAAACTTGGAACAAGGCCTTCTTTGCCTTTCACAGTCAAATTCAATCAAAATATACAGAGATTAATGTTATTGATACTCATTAAGAGCACACAGAAGCAAACTTTATATATATAAACATATATCTATATGCAGTGACTTGAAGTTCAAATAAACAAATCAAAAGCGCAGCCTGTTCTGTGCCCATGGAAAAAGGTGTTAACTAAAGCTTTAATATTTTACTTGTCATCATCAACAAACTGCATAAATCCAGTTAATAAATTCATCCAGTTTATGCCTGACATTAATAGCAAGTGAAAATTGCCTCTAGACCTATCAATGTATACAATAGAGCACTATGAATCTTAAGTATTGTTAATGATAAGTTCTTTAAAGGGAAGAATAGTGCAGAGCATCAGCTTTATATCTGGGACCATGAAACAGCTGAGTCTCCCAGACAAAAGTCAGAACCATTTCAAGGTAAGAAAGGAGCAGCATCAAGTCCCTTTTGGGCAATCCCATTTTTGTTTCTTGAATGCATAATACAAAGCAAAGGACCCTCATTTCGTATACATATTTCAGATTGATCACTGATGCATCCTGGCATTAGTAATCTGTTCTCTAACCACACAGAAACAACAGTTATGGCTGCACTCTGAAGAAATCACTTTTTTTTTCCTCTAAATGCATAGGTGATCACTGGTCTGCAGAGCCTTTGTGAATAAAAAACATGCTTTTGGACATGTTTTTTTTTTTACAACAATTAAGAATAATTAGGAAGAAGGAATTACATCTCTTCTCTCTTCTCATCAAGGCCTTGTAGTCATAGCCATGGCCTCCTCTGGCAGAGAGCAGGTGGGCCCAGCTCCTCAGTGAATGGGACTTAAGTAAACTGCATGTTCACCATCTACAACTCCTGCTGTAAGGAATCTTAGTGGGCAGCAAAACAATGGTCATCCAGTAATGATTCATACATGCAAATCAAAGTCCTGAGGTCTGTTACTGAGTAAATAAAGGTTAAATGCTCCCAGCTATCAGAGCACATTTGCAAGAAGAAACAGTCTTCAGAAGAAAGAAAATGAGAGATACTCAAGTAATCACACTGCAGTACAGGATACAGAGCTTGTATCTTAAGCTCAGTGTTGGAAAGCTCAGATGGCTGAATTCCATGCTGAGCAGCAAGCCCTCAGGCCTTATTAGCCCTTTCTATTTAGTACATCTAATTTATGCAGACTCTGAGCTTTTTTTTCATGAGCTTTAAGATTATGGCAAGTAAGCAAGATATCTTAGCTCTTGTGAGCTCACAGAGGGGGTAATCAAGAAAATGGATTTCAATCTTCATTCATTTGCATGACCATAAAAATTTCAGTACAATTGTGGGTACTTAAATAGCAAATATAAACCTACCAGTAGCCTCTTTACAAGAACAGCACAAGTAGGAAACTGGTGAGGTAGGTCAAATGTCTCCTAAGTTGCTGGATACACTTTGCCTGCTGAAACATTTCCAGGCAACATGAAATCTTAAAGCAGTGACAAGTTATACACCCCCAAGTAAATTTGCAATACTCAAGTTAGCTGGGCATCACAAAAAAGAATGGGCACATAGGGGACAAGAGAAAGACAGTGGCACACATTTAAGAGGCCTCTGAGCACCAGTTCCAGCAGCAGCAGTGCTGGCAGCAGGCTGTTCACACAGTGCTGTTTAGTAGCTTGCCTATAGTGTTTATATTTGAAAATTCCTGGTTGCAAGCAGCAGGCTTCATTTGTTAGTGACAAGGTAAGCATTAGCAAGAGTGGCATGTTGCATTTTATATATATATATATATATATGCTTCCAAGAAAGGAGATTTTCTATTAAAAAAGTAATTTCTCTTCTTCCTTTTCCTCCCCTCCAACCTCTTTCTCACCATTGCAGGATTCCCAAAAAATTCATCCCAACAGACCTCAGGGAGGGTTGTTTTGATATTTGTTTTTTACTTTCTGGCACGGTGGGAAACACTCTCCTCTCCCTGTGGATAATCTCCTGAGAAGACTTGGTGTGAAGAATATTTCTCATAGCAACAGGAGCATGGCAAATTGTCCCGATCTGAGAGATAAATGACTCTTGTGTTTTTCTTTCCCAAAACTGTTGTTTATCTCAGAACCCTCTCTTCTTTTATACTCAAGGAGCAGATTTGACATCTTAAACACAAGCATTTGCGGGGGGGAGCAACATGACAAAATGAGATCTTCAGATGCTTAATTTAGTTCCAATGTGGTTAAAGTGATCAGTTGCTTGAGCTTTCTCACAAGGCTCTCGTTCAGCTGGAATTCTCCCAGAGGAACAGAAAACACAATTAAAAGACATTTGCAACCTCAAACAGTTTTTTTTAGTTCTTCAGAGACATTTAATTAGAATTATGCTGCTCTCTGTAAGAGATTGGGAAGATGGAGTTTTATTTCAGGTCTTGTTAATACTATTTCTCAACTCATACTCTTGAGACCAAATTTCCCAGTCAAAAAGGCCAATAGCTATAGATCAAGCCTGCCTACAAATCAGGTCTGTATCTTGACTGGAATCAGCAGAATTTTCGACAGTTTTCTCTACTGTAGAATCCATCCCAAAGTCATAAACTTAGGAAATGCTCATCATTTCCCAAAGGAGAACAATGGCTCTGGGAATATCAAACCAGAACAAGAATGTAATAAGGGTAACAAGTCTTCCTCTTGTCTGCAGGGTAAGTTTTCTCTGGTTATAGTCATATAATCCACTGACAGCAGGACAAGGCTTAATGGGTTAATTAAGGACAAAATTGGCACACACTCCCATAATAGCATTTTGAATTCAAAGTCTTTGTAGAAATCAGGCAAGATAATACAGAGGATTTTAATATCTATTTCTCAACATTAATAAACTATCCTTAGAGTAGCTCTGACCCAAATTTGCTAATGTGGGTTTGGATTTAGGACACTTCACTGAAGCTTACAGCATGACTTTTTCAAAGGTTTTAGACTTCCTAGACCTAGCCCATCCTGTGCCAGTTTCTCCAGAAAATCAGAGCTTCTATTTCTAAAGACAACCACTGCTATTTAGAAGATAAGCTTTGAAATTTGGGCACAATTCAAATTAGCTGAGATGGTGCAATGAGCTCAGAGCTTCTTAACCTCTGTATTTTCAGGATTGCAATAATATGTAACAAATGGAAGTGATTAAGATGGGAAGTGACCATCAATTAATAGCATTCAAACCCAGTCGAAAAAAGGCTACATTTAAGTAAGAAAAGGAGCAGGATCCATTGAGATAGAAGTTATTTCCCAGAGAAAATGGTGCAAATTCCATGTCTTGAGAAAGTATAATCTGAGAATATATGATGTTTAAGAAAAAGTCCTACAGACTCCATCCTCCATTGTACTGAGAATGGCTGAGTTGTATACATACAGTTTTATAGACATTTCTGTCTACAGCTGTAGTACTTGTACATGAATATTATATTTGTTTTACCGATACACTAGGCAACAGTTCTTCTCACACATTTTTCCCCTAAAAGAAGACAGACACTTTTTGCTGGACAGGTCACTGTTCACAGATGTTTTGGAAGGAGGAGAGAACTGAAAAATAGGCCAGCAAGAAATGTTTCATTACTCATTCATTTGAAAGAAATTCAGGAAGATTTTGCTACCAACAAGGTAGGGGAAATAGTAGAGAGAATGGAAAACAGCATAGTAAGGCAGAAGGATAAAGGCGCCCATTTAATTTATCTTATTATTACACCAGAAACCCAAAAAGAGATATGGCACTTTTTTCAGGGGTGATGAAACTTTCTGCAACAGGACTAAAACCCAACAATAATACACAGGGTTTTTTTTCCTAACAATACATGTTGTTGTTGTATGTAAGCTACATCTGGCAGTTAAAGCCCCAGGCAAACAAATATGATGGCAGTTTGTTTTCTTGTGTTGCAATCTAAGCAAGATGAACCTATGAGGAGAGTGTGTATAATTTTGCTTGGAAATTGTGGAAGAAACTATGGAAATCTTGCTTGCATAAGATTTTATGTCCAAACAGTGAATACAAATTCGTTATCTTGGGAAAAATACTCCCTATTTCTTCCTTTCATTTTTCTGTCACTGAAGACAAAACTTTGGCCTCACTTTGCCATCAGCTCTAATAGTTCTTGTAGATGTCAGATTCGAGTCCTTGGTTTCACTGTGCTTTGCTATCTTGCAACTCTTCCTTAAACTCCTTGCTCAATCGTCTTCCTGCACTCCATGTGCTGGACTGGAGACATGGGGCAGAGCAGCCTCACAAGTTCCTGTCCCCTGTGTGCATGCCAAGACTGCCTCAAAGCCATTTCCCACACAGCCTTCTGCTGTGCAGCATGTCCAGGGAGAAACACAGCTAATACCATACTTATGGGGTCAGTAGGAAGATTCCCACTGGTGGGAAATTCTGATTGTTGCAGTAGCTCTCTATTTTTAAGCAACCACACCCAGGAGGTTAGAGAGAAGAGTTGGGTCAGATGTGTGAGATTACTCTGCAGAGAAAGAGGGGAAAAATGTGTAAAGCAAGAACTGAATCTTACACCAAACCTCATTTCTAAATCACAAAGCCTAACTCATTAGTCATATAATATGACATAAGTTACATTTCCTCTACATGGAGCAAAATCCTCTACATGGTCGTAGTCTAATTCTATTTTAAGATGAAAAACTTATATATGTATAAAGACCATAATCTAACACGAGATTATTATGAAGAACTAGTTTAGGATTCTTTGCTTTGGAGGGAGAAATGAGGCCTTCAAAAGAAATATTCCATATGCTAATGCAAAGTAATATATTATAAAAATAATATATATTATATATTATAAAAACACACCTAACAAGATTGTAATGTTGTGATCATATTTGCAGATCTAACATTTAGTAATTTTACCTCTACTGGCCAATTAACTCTTCTGTGCATTCATGTCTAGAAATATGGGGTAGGTTTCCTGCTTGCTTAAGATTTGGGCTTTACAGGAACAGTTTGGTGTTGACCAGCAAGGGAAAAATTTCCTTGAGTATTTGCATTCTTTCCATACAAATGCAATTCATAAAACAAGAAAGATTAGGAACAGGTTTAGAAACTAAAAAAAAAAAAGAAAAAAAAAAGAAAAGAAAAAGAAAAAAAAAGACAAAACCAACTAACTAACCAAATAAAACATCCCAAATATCCTTGTTCTGTAACTACAGGGTGAGGCTTCATTGCATCATTCAAAATGAAAAGGATTGGCCTGAATATTCAAGCTTCTATGTGATCTAGGCATAATACAAAGAGCTGAAAATTCAGTTGCTTCCTTTATTTAGACAGCATTATGCAAGTCACCTCTGTTGCTTGGCATTACAACACTCTTTCTTATGTTTTAGTGATCAGTAGAGATGCTGCGTATTTCCAAAAAAACCTTGGAAAAATAAAATATAGACCAGTCTATGGTGAGCAGCTCTGTTCATACCCTGTGCCAGAAAGAGCTGCACAGTGTAGGCTCCATGCCAGGCTTGCAAAGCTTTTCTTCCTTTTCTGTCCAGTAAACTATTTTTGACCAGCAATAAAAATATCACTGTGGTTTTGTTTTCCGAGTTCTGAACAGCTTCAGTAAAGGTAAGAGCCGAAGAAAAATGAACATTACTTTTTACTGTTGGCCCTGCACAGATTGCTGCAGCTTATGTGGCTTAGAGTTTACTCAGAGGACAAGAATAGGAGCCATTCTGAAATGTTCATTGGATAAAATCAGACAGCCTTGTGCAAAATGCGTTCCCATACTACAGAGTAAGAAGGAACATCAACCTTCCTGTAAAAATCTCTCTTGCCTCTTTTTATACACATTTACTTGGCATTTAAAGTTCTCATGACCACCATAATTAAGCAAAGAAAACACCAGTGTTTTGCTGCCACTTTTTCCTCCTCCTCCTCTGTCTGAGTCAGCTGTGGAAAGGCCCATATGCTCTTTGCTCTATGGAAGGTACAGGATTCTCCTAGCAGCATGCAGACCAGCAAATGGCTGGAGCCACAGGCAGCTGTGTGCATGGCTTGTGTCCAGTCTGTCCAAAGTGGCTGGCTTGTTCTCTGGGAAGTCATTTCCTCTGGATCCATTTTTAATTTTAAGGAACTGGCACACAAGCCCTCTATTTAAAAGCTAAACTCCAAGAAATGTTGGTTGTCACACTCTCACACTGTCAGATTCAAGCTCTTTTTCCCACAAATTTATATTCTTCCTTCTCCATCTTCCCATTAGTGCTACTTTGTTTTGTGAGTGTTATTGGAAAATGCTGTCTGCAACAGAGTCTCTAAGTCTTTGGAATCAAATTCTTAGTTAAAAGGAAAGAGAGGAGTACATTTCGTTGTCAAAACGCTCTATAAAATTAAGGCACACTGTTACTAGAAGCTGCTGCTGCTAATAATAATAAAGTCTTCAGGCTTGCTTTCTCTTCAGTTAACTCAGTCTTTAGGCAAGACTTGAATTTTCCTTGTGCTACTCTCTACCCTTTCAAAACTTGCCCTTAACTAGCCTGCAGAGACATTAAAATACAGCCTCCTCATTCCAAAACCTCATCAAGTTTCTGACAATTTTACAAGAACAGCAGTATACATACAGCTTCATCTATGAAAAAATTAATGTGAGAGCAAACCACAAGCACAATTACTAAATAACACACAGAATTTATTGTAAAATGGGGGAGAAAAATGGAATCACTGTATGCATATATGTTTGTGTGCATCTATGTGAGTCAGGGAGGTAGGGTTGGAAAGGGACGGTGAGAGCTGAGGCCTAGTACCTGTGGCTATTTTCCATTAAAACTGTATTAATGCCAGAACCAAGAAAAAAAAAGACATTAAAAAAAACCCACCCAAAATCAGAGACTCTTTCACTCAGTTTATATATTGAACTGTGCCTAGGGCAATGTACTGTATGTAAGTTTATAGGCAGAGTGGATTCTTTTCCTATTTATGCGCTTTTCCCTTTTCATACCAAAGTCATCCACCTAAGTCAGATAAAACTTTCCTAATATAAAAGAGAAAGGAAAACTTATATCATTATTCTTAGTGCAACAGCTTGGAAATTGACTTTATTATACATACCCATTAGGTGATGGTTTTTGGGAGACTATAGAGAACTAGAAATCCTGATAAAAACCTTGTCAACATTGACAAGTCTGATTTATATGGCTCTTTCCATAACAATTATATGATTTTTAAATTAAACCACATTTCCCCACCAAGTCGACTGCAATCTTTTTTAGTCTACTTCCATATAATTTTTCTCTGGAGTGTCTGTCTTTGTAATGTGTCGATCATTAGAATAATGCATATTTGATGAAAACCTGCAATAAATAACATTTTGGACACTGTTTCCAGTCACAGATTGATGTGCATATTATTTTGTCTGCTGTATTTAACTGACACATCTCAATTTTTCCAATATCTGAAGGGCATGTACAGTGTAGTAATGGAGAATTTGGATGACCTATTTTCAGTTTCTCTTATGGAAAGAAAAGATCCAGTAAGTTGTAATTCTATGAAAGCAAAACCAGTGTCATTCACCTGAAAATCAAGGCTCACCAATTTTCACTCACTCCCATATAGTCCTGAAAATACATTATGTGAAACAAGCATTTTTCCTTTTTTAAAAATGTGAACACCAATGCCATTTATGGGAACACATAAGAGAAATTGAAAAAAACATCACTTAGTTTGCAATGGTAGACGCATAATTGCACATAAAAACTTTCAGATTTAGTAGTCACCAAGAGGTTTCTCTCTATCCTAGAACTGCCAGAAACCTCACCAGCAGAATCAGCTTTGTTTGTAAAGTTCCAAGCTAAAGTTAAATATACAGGGTGGCTGTTATTATAACTTCCACTGTACCATTGAGATGACTTTATTTGTTTCCTCCTAAGTCAGTGTGCATGTGGGTCTGGGTCTGAGGATGATAGAGGAGTTGCCCCCCAATATCACCTTGTATGAGCTCAGAGTGCCAGCTCTGTAGTCAAAGATGAGGAGAGCATCTTTTGCCCATCTTCCTGTGAAAGTCACCTTCTGCAACTTTGATTTTCTTTAAGAGTGCTTATAAGATGATACACCTTGAAGAATGACTGGGATCTGTGTAAAATGGGCTCCTCTCTTAAGACACAGGAACAGTGTGGGTAGAGCTCTTGTGGAAGAAAGGTGCAAAGAGAGGGGAAAAGAAGAATTGGGGGATGAGGAATGTATGTTTTTGACTTCTACAGATCTACATACTTTGCATTCACTGTCAAGAGTGGCATAAAGCATATGACTGCTCGCAGTCTCTTCCTAATTCAGTTAATTTCAATCCAGTTAATCTCTATTTAGGACAGAAACTTTTGTAATCTGGATTTATATGCATAGGGTAAAAGGGATTAATGCATAAAAACCTGTCTCATTTATCCTTCTCCCCACCATCTAGAGCAGCTATCGTACCTAATGTTTGAGATCTTTCCCAGATAACTCTTACAGTAAAAATTAAATTGCAAGCTGCATATTAATTCTTTTTTTTTTCCTCATCTATCTAAAATTTTGCACCTGATCATTTTTTGCATGGGGCTTTTGATGCAAGTAAATCGGAACTGACAAACTTTTGAGAACATGAATTAAATGACCCAGATGAACACTGAACCTATCAGGTCTTTTGCTGCTAAAGCCTCTCTCACTCAACGGGATGAAGAGTGGCTGGATTAAAAGCATGACTAAGTTATATCTATTTTGTTATAACAAAAACCAACTTTGTGGCACTAACATCAAAGACTTAATGGACATGCTCCATTTTTTTTGAGCTTGTATATTAGAAAATCTAATACTTCTGGATATTACATTATCTTTGCAACTTGCAAATCAGCAATAGTATACTCCTTAAAAAAAAGTTTACATCCCTAAAATGTTCCATTTACCCAAGCACTCTGCAAGTATGAACCACAAAAACTCTTCAGGAATAGGATACAGGAGGAAGCAAGGGCACAGCAATGTTTTGTTTGAAAGAGAAAAATGGTGTATGTTTTGTCATTAGAAAAAAGTAAAATTTTCTTTTTTAAAATAGAAAACTTCTGTGGTGTGAAGTTCATGCTACAGGTGCTCAGGCAAGTCTCAGGCCTGATCCTACAACTGAAGAAATATAGAATGAACAGGTAATTCTTATACTGTTGAAGTAAGAGCCTAAGGAGCCTTATTAAGTGACCTCAATAGAAAGATTATTTCAGTTGTTTTATTTTGTTGTTGGGGGGTTTTCTGTGTAGATTTCCTCTCCCCTCTTCCCCACAGATGAATGTGAAGTGCAGAGGATAAAAAAGGTAATGCCCAACATGAGGTGTGGATCAAGTGACAGGACAAGGGGAATGGCTTCAAATTGAAGAAGAGTAGGTTTACATTAGATATTAGGAAAAAAATTCTTTACCGTGAGGGTGGTAAGGCACTGGAACAGGTTACCCAGAGAAGTTGTGGAGGTCCCATCCCTGAAAGCATTCAAAGTCATCTTGGATGGGTCTAGTGGAAGGTGCCCCTGACCATGGCAGGGACATTGGAACTGGGTGATCTTTAAGGTCCCTTCCGACCCAAACCATTCTACAATTCTATGACTCTCTGATCAATACATTATCACAATCTCACACACTTATTAAATGAAAAATAAGAGATGATTTGTCTAGGACTCCCCTGCAAGAAATGTTTGAGAAGGCACGTAGGTCATCTTCATGTTATCATAACATGGTGTATCAACAACATTCCCATAGCCTCTATACCCTTAAATCAATTAGTAGGTCACAGATTGATGATTATCTGGGAAGCTTCCAATTTGTTGCCTATTTTAACCAAGGCACTGCTAAAAAAAAGAAAAGTCTTTTATATTTTACTTTATGTATTTTCAGTGCACACACATGTGGAGTAAGGTCCTAGACCCAGGCCACATAAATTGAGTTGTTGATGGGTATTTGTGGGATATTTTGTAGAAGTGATGATGATTGTTATATTTTCAATGCATGTATGAGGCCAAAGGGCTGAACTGCTGGGGGGAAGATACCACAAGAAAGACTAATTCTAAATGAATTCACTCACTGCCCCCAGTAACAAAGGTCTTAAAGTGAACCATAACTTTCTGGTCTGGCCATAATGGAACATTACACTGCAGGCCATTTTGAGCCAAAAAATCTCATTGAAGTTCTGATACTCTAGGGTGTGCTTACAGAGGAGGGATTTGTTAACTCATGTTACGATAAGCATTACCGGAAGAGTTTTATTTCTAGTGTGGAGAGATTTTATAGAAGATGGAAAAGATAGGTATGGAAAAGATAGGTGCACTTACCTGAACAAAAATGAAAAAAATAAGTTAGCTAAGACTTCCATTGACTACTGAACATCACAAAGAAACAGATTAATATCCCCTAAGTGTTCTGATAACGGCAAAGTTTGTTTCTTAGTTACTGCACCAGAGTGTCGGAGTCCAGGGCATCCCTTTGGGTGACCTGGGACCTGAAGAAGAGAATTTGAACCCTGGACAGGGGGGTGTGAAGCCGGTCCAGGGGGGTTGGAGACCTTGGCACACAGCCTGGAAAGACACCGAGTTTGATTTTAGTCCATGAGAAAAGCTTCCAGCACTAGGAGAAGAATTGCAAACCTCAAGGGTGTGAAAATAGTAGCTTAGCACAGCACGGGGTGAAAAATTTTGTAGTTTTAGGATTCTTAGTACAGAGGTAAATGGGGGACAAGATGGAGGATTTAGGGTGTTGCCCTAAGTTCTTCTCCTTCTTCCTCGTCCTCCATCTTCTGAGGTAGTGATGACACAAAGTAGTTTGAGGGGATTGGGTTAAGGTACAAGTGACCTTTCTAGTATAGGCACTAGGCATTGGCACAAATTAGTAAATAATGAACACACAGTTATCTGTATAAGAGTAGAGCACTGCCTCACCGAGGGGCAGTCGCCTCGTGTCCCAGCTGCTGTCCGGACCTCGGCTGGGTGCAGAGAAAATTCTGAGATATCAAATAATAAACAACACGAGAAACCTGAAAACAAGGCCTTGGGGACTCTGCTTTTTTACGTGACGCGGCTCAGGGCTTTTAGAGGGCCAAGGACTCTTAACAGCCGGAATCTCGGGTGAGAAAACCAAACCCGAGACCAGAGTGCCAACATTATCCAGCTGAAGAAAAAAACACACTCAGCCTCTGACTTCAGAAATTCCACAGTAGTAATAACCATTCATGCCAGATATTAATTCCCTGAGCCCGCCAGCAAAAGGATGATATCTTCCAAGTTGTTTTTCAAGTGCCTAATCATCTGAACAGGGATGTAAAAGAAAGCAAAAAGACTTCCAGACAGGGACCTTTCTCAGTGTCCTGAAGGCACATTTTACATGACCTTGCCTCTATCCTGCAAAGCTCAAGTCAAAGCATCAAGCCTAAAACCCTCAAGCAGAACCTATTCAATGAAACGCTGGGTGTCTTTTATACAAAAGAAATGAACTTCACTGATCACAGCCAGCAAGGATACATGAAAGGAAAATCCTGCTTAAGTAACTTAATTTCCTTTTATGACAAGGTCACCCATCTAGTTGACCAAGGGAAACTAGAAGTTGTGGGGTTTTTTTGATTTGAGCAAAGCTTTTGATACTCTTACTGTATCCTTCTGGACAAAATGTGCAGCACACTGCTGGATAAATACATCATGCCATGGGTGAGCAACTGGCTCATGGGTTGGGCTCAAAAGGAGTTATACCAGGCTAGTGGCCAATCACCAGTGGGGATTCCCAAGGATCAGTTTTAGGATCAGTGCTCTTTAATGCTTTTGTTATAAATGATCTGTGCACAGGAACTGAATGAGCACTAAGAATTTTGCTGATGATACTAAATCAGGCGGAGCTGTGGATTTCCTTGAGGGTAGAGAGGCCTTACAGAGAGATCTGGATAAATTGGCAAGTTCAGCAATCATCTGCAGTACAGAAATTGAGCAAGTTCTGGATTCCCCACATGGGATGGGATAATCTTGCTTATCTATACAAACTGAGAAGCAAGAGGCTGGAGAACAGCCCTGCAGAAAGTGATCTGGGGGTTCTGCTTCTTGGCAAGCTGAATATGAGTCAACATATTTAAGGGCCAAACAGTAGCCAAAAGAGCCAACTACATGCTGGAGTGCATCAGGCATTGTCAGCTGGCCAAGGGATGTGACTGACCTGCTCTATTCTGTGCTGGTGCAGCCCTACCTTGATACTGTGTGCAGTCTTGGATGGTGTAGTATAAGGGCATAACACTACTAGAGGATGAGCAAGATGGTGAAAGCTCTCAAGGGCAAGACTTATGAGGAGTGTCTGAGGTTATTTGCCCTTTTCAGCTTGGAGAAGAGAATGCTGAGGGGTGACCTCATCTTAGCCTATAACTTCCTCACTGGGGGCAGTGGAGGAGAACGTGCTCCTCAACTCTCTCAGCTGACCTGTGATGGGGCCCAAGAAAATAGAATGAAGCTGTGTCAGGAAAAGTTCAGATTGGATATGAGGAAGACGTTCTTCACGGAAAAGGTAGATAACTGGAATAGGTTCTCCAGGGAAGTGAACATGGCCCCCAAGCCTCTTAGAGTTCAAGGAGTATCTGGATGATGCTCTAAATCATATGGTTTAATTTCAGCTAGACTTTTGAGGAGCAAGGAGATGGACTCGATGACCTTTATGGGTCCTTTCCCACTCCAGGTATTCTATGATTCTGTTGATAAGAAACACAGAATCAATTAAGCTGGGAAAGGCCTCTGAGATTATTGAGTCCAACCTATGCCCAAATGTCACCATGTCACCTAGACCATGAGCACTCACCTAGGCACTGAGTGCTATGTCCAGTCTTTCCTTAAACACCTGCAGGGATGGTGACTCCAACAGTCCTCAGACAGCCTATTCCAATGTTCAATTATTGTGAGGAAATTCTTCCTAATGTCCAACCCAAACCTCCCTGGTGCAGCTTGAGGCTATGTCCTCTTGTCTTGTCACTGGTTGCCTGGGGGAAGCCAACCCCCACCTGGCTACACCCTCCTTTCAGGTGGTTGTAGAGAGTGTTAAGGTCTTCCCTGGGCCTCCTTTTCTCCAGGCTAAACAACCCCAGCTCCCTCTGCTGCATGTCACAGGACTTGTGTTCCAGACCCCTCACCAGCTCCAGTTGCCCTTCTCTTGATACACTCCACCACCTCTATGCCCTTCTCATAATGAGGAGCCCAGAACTGGACACAGAACTTGAGGTGTGGCATTACCAGCACCAAGGACACAGGGAGGATCACTTCCCTAGTCCAGCTGACCCAATTATTATTTCTGATAAGACAGAACAAGCAAGGTTGTGGTTTTTTGTTTTGTTTTGTTTTGTGGTTTTTTTTTATTTTATTTTTTATTTTTTTTTAATCTTGAATAACAGAGCTACCTGGGGGAGAGATAGGAAAAAAAAAAGAAGGGGGAGAGGTAGGAAAAAAAGGAGGGCTGGAGAGAGGTTGACAACAGAGATGGCTCCCCAGCAGAATCCAGATGGCTTTTAAATGGCTTGTTGTTCCCTGCACTCCAAGTAGGTGCTTTGATTAACTTGCTATTAGTGTTGCTTGGGGCAAGGATAAGGAGGAGGAGATGCAAGCAACTTTCCTCCTCTCTCTGCAAGGAGCTTAAAGAAACATTTTTGAAAATCCTTAAAGAGTTTCTCAGGACAGAGACACTGCTTCCAGCATAGTCTACAGCTCAGTTCAACATTTGTTATTTAATCTCACTGCATCCAAAGGTCAAGCAAATAAAGCAGGCCTTTTACTTCGCAGGGAAAGAAAATTTAGAAATAACTGAGTTATTGGAATTGCTATTTGTTAGGATTTTGTTTTGGACTAGTTTGAGTTTGTTTGTATATCTTCAAGTTGTCTAATGCATTCAAGAGCCATGAATTTTTTTTAGGACATATTTTCCTCTGGGAAATTTAGAAGACCTGATACTTAACTTCCCAATGGAAATTTTATAATGATGGATTTTTGCTCAGAATTATATAAAAGAAGGAAGAATACTTTTTTTTTTGCACATTTCAACATATATTAGAAATACTGCAGTGGTTATGTAAAGAAGACAAAGGAGTGGATGAAGAGCAACTGTCAGAACTACAGTAAAAGTATCTACTAGATAGAAATGTTTAATCAGAAGTGATGGAGATCTTTGATTACATTTAATGCATTGCATTCAGGAAACATGTCATGGATTTGTTCCAAGCATTAAGCACTAGGATCTTCTATTTTTTTCTTTTTAGGTAATGACCACCTTACTACATAGGATGCATCAAATTATGTTTTGACTTAGACTTACATGAGTTGCCTTGGTTTAGTCCTTAAGGAACAGTCAAGACATTAGTAGATATGACTTTTGCAGGCTAAGCATTGCATATATACAGTCAGAGAGGCAAAGACTCAAAAAACCTTAAGAAAAATTTATTAGTCTTATTCAATAGCATAAAATCTCCTTCAGCAGAAAATGCCAAATCTGTTTCTGAGAGTACTTAAGACATTATACATTTGTCATTGTTCTCTTCGGCTTTCTCTTTACTGAATATTTTTCAGCTTCCCCTTCTAGATGAAAACATGCAACAAAATTCTAACACGGCTTTCAGTTCATGGGTTGTGTACTACTTTGTATTTTCAAGCTCCCCCCTGCAGAACAATGAACCATAAAACAAAGTAATACCTTTCCTTCTCCTTCAAGTTTCTTTGTATCCTGCTGTTTCAACTAGAAGTGAAATAAAATATGTAAACAAGGAAATGCAGACAGAAGGAGGAAGCACAAGACAACACAAGAGCTCCTTGGGCAATTTTAACATTGCCAAATATTCAAGTTTTCATACATCATACATCAGAGCTCTCCATTGCATATCCTCCTACATGCACTCACAAAGGAAATTAGAAGGCATTGACTTTTTAGGAATGAAAATTGTCTCTTATCCCATGAAATAGAGGTACTGAGCAATGCTAACACTCAGCAGAAAAATAGTTGGAAGCAGATAAAATATACTCCTTGTATCAAAATTTCCTCTGAGGAGTGCAAAAGTTACTAGATAAATAACTTTTCAATGGCATTAGAATTGCCATTTAAAATGTGTGTCATGTAGGTACAGAAGATTACATAAACTTCTCAATGCTATGTAGCAACTGATCTAAATAAATATCTGTTTAAAAATAAGTATACATCTATTTATAAAGTGCCAGCAGCAAGGGACTCTTCTAAGAGACAGTTCTTCAAAGACACCAGGTCCTATGTAAGGTCAATGCCAGCTAAAGCTACCTGAGTGGAAGTCAGTCCACTTCTGCTGAGCCTTCCAGTTAATACAAATCCATACAATTTCTTTGGCTAGCTGCTTTAAACTAAGGTCATTATCACTAAATGACTTTGTTACTCCCTTGGTTGTCAGAGATGCAGGAACTAGAGGGAGGAAGTAAAGCATTTCTTCTCAAATTTTCAGCTCTGTCAACACGTCCTTTGTAAACCTGCACCGTTGGAAGTTTCATAGTTAGGTTTTATCCCATCACTTATTTTCCCCACCTGTTTTGAGTTGTTGGTCTATGTCAGGAATCAAATACAAACATTTTCATGTCAAGGCTGACCATCCAAACCTGCATTGCTCAGTTAGAAAACAGGTGGCTTCCTGCAGCCCATTGAAGTCTAGCAAGCTGACTCAAGTGGTAGGAAAAGAGTGTGAAAAGCCTGACTTTGGTACACTTCGGTGTAACACACATTTAAGTAGGGGGAAGAGACAGGATGAGGGAACAATGTACCCAGCATGGTGAAGTTCTTTGCTGATACCTGTGTTTTTCAGTGATCAAAGATCATAATGATAAAGGAAAATTTCCTTTAGCACTTTCAGTTTCCCGCTGGCTATTCAAGGACTGGTTTGATGATACAAACACCATGCATTTTCTGTCTGACAGACAGAGCTCAAATTGGAGATTTGGGCCAGCATAGGCCCTTCAGAACAGCAATATTTTTCACTGCCATGTTGCCAGAATACAGCCAGAAAGACCTGAAAGAGAGACGTAATTCTCTGCCTGTCAGAAACTGTAACTGATGTGACATCTGTGGGTTGATCTGATTTTCTACCTTTAAATCACTGAATGAAGAGCATTTCAGGAGCTCAAAAAAATGAAAGGTTTAAGGATCAGACTCACCAGTACCTTGGGAACAGTACTCAAACCCTTTAAGCCCCTCTTAGGTCTGTGTGCTGCTAGTCTGGAAAAAGCTTTATGCATTTTGACTTCATTCAAGGCAACAGTTTTGACTAAACCCACAGCTGAACCTACTCCTGCCCTGATGATATTTGCCCTTTGCACATTCCTCCAGTGATACATTTGCACGTTCTGCACTGTGCAAACTTGCTGTACCTTTGCTATCTGTTGCCTATGATAAAGTCACCTTGAAAGATTAATAGGGTTCCATTCTTCAGCCCTGTCATTTCAGCACCTTTTTTAAAGGTCATTCACACGTAAAAATGAGGCAGCTGGAAAACAGTTAAGCATCTCTGACAGAATGACTTTTAGGTCATGGGATACAGAGGGTCTCGGCTCCCATGTCCATCACTGGCATAAACCACTTGGTAATTTACTGATAACCAGAATTGGTGTAATAATTCATGCATGCAAATTAAATAGAAACCAGAAATATTTTAGGAGGATAACATCCTTTATTACAACACTATATATGCCTGAGACAAAGCTGAGAAGTTTCATGGCCATTTTGACCAGAGTCATGGTTAAAATATTACATTTTATGGTTTGCTGCAGATAAAAAAGAAAATACTTTCAAGTGCAGTTTGATAATAAAGAAATTAGAAGAGCTTTAACGGTCCTTATTTAGTCGAGTTAAGCAAAAGAAAAAAGCCCTTGAACAACTACAAATATCAGCCTGTGGTCTGTGCCTCATTAATTCCTTTCACACAGCTAGAAAGTGGGTGAAGCAAAGAGAGCATCCAGAAACAAATGCTTTTGTGTGAAGATTGATTTTTTTCATTTTTGTTTTCCTCTCAGGAACAAAATGTGAATAGAATCCACAGAATCCCCAAAATTTGAATTAACCCAACCTAGGTTTTATTCTGGAAAAGAAAAAAGTCCTGCCACCCAAAGTGAAATGCAGTGATGTGATGCAAAGTGTGCAGAAAGCAGACAAGCCCCAATTCATTGTGGTAAGCGTTAACACTTTTTCCATCTTTGGAAGATCACGTTGGTGCCATTCACAAGGAAACAGCAGAAAATTGTTGAGGTGAAATATAAATTTTGCCTCCCTCAATACTCAAGTGTCATTTACAACTATAAAGTTGACAGTGCAGCATTCCTATCTGTCAGCTGAAAGAGTTATGCCAAGTCACAGCTTCAGGGTTTAGCTTCGCCTCCCAAAGATCCAGTGAAAATGAATGTGTCTCCTTTCCAGGAGGTCCAGCAAAACATCCTCCATGGAACGTACGTGGAGATTTCCATCTCAAAGGCCACAGGACTCCTGAAGGCAGCAACTTCAGTTTGACTGCATGAACCAGCTATCAAATTTGTGACTGCATTAACAGTTATCAAATTTAAGATTTCCAGAGATTTGGGTGCTCTGTTTGGAGACACAGAAAGCAGAGCATTGAGCCATATCCTTTGAGATGCATTGTACCTGTGAGAATTATATAGGATGGGTTGTTTGCAAGTCCTAAATATTCATAGAAATGCTCTTGTACCCTTCTCTACAGTTTCTGAAAATACAACACCCCCAAAATAACATGAATTTACATCTTTCAACAGCCTTATGTATTATGAAAATCTCTATGTTTCTGGATAAATGAAGGCAGGAGATTCAGGTAATTGAAATGTGTGTCTTATCCATCCCAGTTATGCCATGCCATGATAGGTTCTACCTTAAGCATCTATTTTAAAGCTGCTGCTTTTTATTCAGCACCAAAGAAATGCTTGATGGCACCTCAAATCTTCCATCACTAGAAGATATTGTTTCACTGCGGAAGGACGAAGATGAAGAAGACATTTCCTTTGAACTGGACTTCCAAGAAGGAGTAGTACCATGGTATGTACCTTGAGGATCTCAGAAAGGTTCCTCACTCTGTTGGTGGAAATTTAGAGCAAAGGTTTTGAGGCAAAACAAACCAGCTTGATATCCCTGCCAGATTCCAAGGATCTTGACCCAATGTGCCTTCTGCAAACTTCCTGCCTGCTTTAGTAGCAGCAGCTTGGTTGCTTGTGTAGAAATTTGTAGAGAGAAGTGCAGCAGTTAAGCAGTTCCACATCCATCTGGGTTGCAAGACAGTGATCACGGATGGGTTTATGCATCCCAAATGATTAACACAACCCATACACTAACAGCTATTCTAGCACATGCACGTCTCTGTGTCCACCATTCCTATTTTACAG
Organism: Trochalopteron elliotii; assembly: GCA_024734555.1. NCBI lineage: Eukaryota > Metazoa > Chordata > Aves > Passeriformes > Leiothrichidae > Trochalopteron > Trochalopteron elliotii. The sequence continues at coordinate 2,063,113 of JANPWX010000023.1, read as the reverse complement.
GCTTTAAGGTTTTAGGAATTCTGACCACAGGAGCTAGTTTTACTGTAACAATTTAAAATTCTAGTCAATTATTTGCATGTATATGTTACCACTACAATATGGAAGTGATTAATATGTAGACTTATGCACCTGGATATTGCAGTGTGCATCCTTTATAAGATGCTTTCACCCTGCCTAAGCACAATGGTTATGATTGAATCTAGCAGGACACACTATAATTAAACAAATCTATCATTTTTGCAGTTATATTCTTAACCTACATTGAGGCACAGTGCAACAGATTCTTATTATGTTCATCACTGCTTTGAAGTACAGCCAGGTTAACTCCCTGTTGCTATGCTTTTCCTCATCATTGCTTTTTTTTGTTGGTTTTTTTGGGTTTTTTTTTGGTTTTTTTTTTCCCCAGAGAAGAGAGGAATGTTAAAATACAGTACTTGAATAGATCTCTTAGTCTGAGTGAGCTCATGGAAGGTGCTGGCTTGAGGGAAACAAAGGACAGGATGAAAATGAAGGAACAAAAGCATGTAACAAGTACACAGTCATAAATACATATTATTTGTTATATACTGATTTAAGCCACGCTAAAGAAGCAGTTCCAGTCCTGAAATTCACTTGTTAGGTACAGCACTGCTAGCAAATGCAATAATTCAAGTGTCACAAAATGGACATGCAAAGGATTGAAGATATCAGCAGTCATAAATCCAGCTATACTAATGCACAAGAAAGAATATCTCCCCTGCACACACAGTTTGCTCACTCCAGACAGGAGTGTGACACCTGCTCTGTGACAAAGCTCTGCACCAGTCACTTTATTTCAAGGCAAATGCTGCAGGTCAGCCAGTGAGCAGTTATAGTACTATAAATCTTCAGATGAGTTCATAATAATTTATCTCTTCTCTTCACTTAGAGGATGATTCAGAAATTCCTAAGATTAAAGGCTAAGGTTTCAAAAGCTATCCTTTTCTATTTTTTAAAAAACAAAAAGAAAGGACAAAACACCCATCCCACAAACTGAAGAACCAAACTGATACACTAAAGACTGAAACTCGCTCTTCAGAATCTGAATGCTCAGGACTTCTGGAAGATTTAGCCGACTTATGAGACTCAGTGTGTAATGGCACTAATGATTTCGGTGACTAGTGACTAATGTCACTAGTGATTTTGGAATATTTCTACCAGGATGCTAGAGTCAGCCTGGCTGTGCCACAGACTCCTGAGTCTGGCTGAGCCAGAGGACCAACGGGAGTCATTGCTGTCCTTGGACTGCCCATTACAACTTGTTCTTGGGACCCCCTATGCCAAGACACTGCTTCCAAGAAACCCTGCTACCCAAAAGTCACCTGTGTGCTACCCTTGCTTCCTCCTCAGTCCTACAATGACTGTGTTCATCATTGCAGAAAGGCTTTCCACCTCCAAATTGTAGAACCATAGAATGTTTTAGATTGGAAGGGACCTTTGAAGGTCCTCTGGTCCAACCTCCAGCAATGAGCAGGGAAATCTTCAACTAGATCAGATTGCTCAGGGTCCTGTCCAGTCCTAACTTGAATGTTATGAGGGATGGGACATCCAAAGCCTTGCTGGGCAATCTGTCACAGTGTCTCACCACCAACATCATAAAAATCTTCCTTCTATCTAGACTGAATCTAGCCCACTTGGTTTACAACCATTACCCCTTGTCCCATCACAACGGACTCCACAAAATGTCTGTTTCCCTCTGTCTTATAAGCCCCCTTTCAGTACAGAATGAATGCAATAAGGTCTCCCCAGCACCTTGTCCAGGATAAACAACCCCAACTCCCGAAGCCTGTTCTTAATGGGAGAGGTGCTCCTTCACCTGATAATCCATGGACCACCCCTGGACCTGGTCCTGCATGTCCATATCTTTCCTGAGTTGGGGACCCCAGAACTGGATGCAGTCAGTACTCCAGGTGGGTCTCACCTCAGCAGAGCAGAGGGGCAGAATCCCCTCCCTCACCCTGCTGCCCACGCTGCCTATGCTGCCTTTGATACAGCCCAGGGCACATTTGGCTCTCTGGGCTGCAAATGCACTTTGGTGGGTCATGTCCAGCCCCTCACCCATCAGCACCCCCAAGTCCTTCTCATCAGGGCTGCTCTTGATCTATTCATGCCCCAGTCTGTATTGATACCGGGGTTTGCCTCAGCCCAGGTGTAGCAACTTTCACATGGCCAAGTTGAGCCTTACAAAGTTCACATGGGCAAAATTGTCCAGATCCCTCTGGATGGCATCCCATCCCTCAGGCATATCAACTGCACCACTCAGCTTGGTGCCATCTGCAAATGTGCTGAGGGTGCACTGATCCCACTATGTCATTGATGAAGACATTAAAGAGTACTGGCCCAAATAAAGACCCTTGAGGTGCATCAGTCATCAATGATCTCCATCTGGACATTGGGCTATTGACCACTACTGTCTGTATGCAAGCACCTAACCAATTCCTCATCCACCAAACAGTCTAGCTATCAACTTGATTCAGCTTCAGACACAGCAGTCTGCATGCAGACTTCATGCTTTTTTTTTTCCTTTCTGCTCCTAAATTGGAGGATTTTCAAAGTATTAGACAGCCCTGGGTTCCAGTCTCACAGTTGTTGGAAAAACAATGATGCTACTACCAAAGTATTGGAAATGCTCTATGAATGACTTTATAAACATAACATTCTGAGGTGAAAATAAGTGCCATGGTAACATCAAGAGAGACAACACCTCCAATTGCAGAAATATTATGGCACCACATTATGTAACTTACATAAATTATAATTTGATTAAATCAATTTTTCAAATCATTAAAAGAAAAAGGAAATAAAAATTGAGAGTTTCCACATGTCACTTGACAGATAATGAGCTTCTTATGCAGTTCATTCTCCCAAAAGACCAAGCAGAACAGGTTATCAGTTTCAGGTTCAGCTCTATCTGTCAGATTTTAGTAGTTCATGGAGACTTCTGTGTGTAGAACTTTGCTAGGAGCTGCAGGGGATTTTATATGGAACAAGTTTAATGTATCCATGTGCTGCAGGTATTAAAAATGCCTCTACCTACCCCTCATTCATAAGGAAATACCAGAGAATTTGGTAAATGAACCACTAAAGCAAAGAATGTCCCACACTTATCAGGCACATGCAAAGATCTCTTTCAAACAACCGTGTTAGAGGGTCTTTTACCATAGACCCAGGCAAGCTACTGAAATGTAGTATCCATCCATGAAACTCATGTAGAGTTAGTGTTACATGCATCCTATTCTGAGGAAAGTGTTCTTTCTGTTCTCTCATCTCTTCTTCGAGACAGAGAGCAGATGAGAGGGTAGTCTTAGCCAACAGTCTGAGTCCTTTTCACCTGCCCTTTTTCTCCTTTACAAGGTCTCCCACACATACTTTTAGTTAAATGACAGGATATATTACTCATGGAAAGGTTGCAGAGTGCTATCTTCTTCAGCAGAAAACATAACCATGTAAGAAAGAGATGATCAGTTCTTGGGTTTTTGGGTTTTCTTTCTGCCCGAGATTCAGGTTGGTGGTTTGGATGGTGGTTAGGGTGGGTCTTTTTTGCCTTCTGCCCTCTGAAGCTTTGAGCTCAGCGCGAGAATGAAGAGGAGTCTCAAGGTCTTGTTGTTTCTTGGTTTCTCGTGTGTTTATTATTTCTTATCTTACAAATTTCTCTGTGCCCAGCCGAGATGTTCACAGCAGCTCAGACTCAGGGCGACTCCCCCTGTGATGGGAGGTCGCTGCCTCTTATACAGACAGTTACATACTTGTTATTTACAATTCTGTGCCAATGGCTATTATCTATACGAAAAAGGTCATTTCTACTTTGACCCAATCTCCTTAGACTACTTTGTGCCCATGTCAAATCAGAAGATGGAGGCCAAGGGAGAACAAGAAGAACCCAGGGCACCACCCTAAAATCTCCATCTTGTCCCCCATTCACCTCCATTCTAAGAATCCCAAAACTACCAAATTTTCCACTCTGTGCTGTGCTAAACTACTTTTTTCACACCTTTGTGACTTGTAATTCTTCTCTCAATGTTAGAAGCTTTTTCCATGGGCTCAAATCAAAGACTGTCTTCCTGGTCTCTGTGCCAGACCCCCCTGTCCAGGATTCAAACTCTCTCTCTTGGTTTCCAGGCCTCTCTGCCGAGGTCTGTGACCATCCAGGGCAACTAAAGGAATGCCTTGGACTCCAACAATCAGTTATGAAAAAGAAAGCACAAGGCAAAACCACTTGAACCACTTACCACAAACATGAAGAATTCCAGACTGCTGGGTTTTGCTGCTTTCCTCAAAAGTGCTACTACTTTTTGACACTCACAGTAGGTCTACAACACCTCTCAGTCCGTTCTTCTCAGCTCCTCCTGCATCAGGAATGATGCACCATAGAAGCAGGTGACTGGTTCAGCTGTGATTATAAACAGCTGCCCATATCAGAGTGGCAGGGCAAAACATCAACTTTCTGGAATTCAGGGCACAACCATAATACTTCAGTGTATGTTTTGCATTGGTAAACACAAGCCTACCTGTTTTCAGGGTAAGGAGATGAATGTGGTGTCCCTCTTATGTGCAGAATACAAGGGTTGGCACAAATATAGTACACCTGCCCTCTTCCATAGTGTCAGGTGACAGGACATGGAAGTTGTGTCAAGCTTCTGGAGGATCTTACAGTGGACATGTAGGACAAGTCAAGCAGGACAGCAGGATCAAACAATAATAGCACTGTTAATCCAAAATTAGGTATTCAAGCTACCAGGGTAACACATTTCTGCCTCAGATCCTGATCTTGTAAGAACTTGTGCAGGTACTTGGCTTCAAGCACAAAGTGCTACTGCTTTCAGTAGAGCTGTTCATGTGTTTAAAGGCCTGGAGCTGTTGAGTGTGATTCCTTGGGTCTAGGATTAGCTAAAATTTATAGCACCAGTAATTCTCAAGAAAGGCACAATCACTTGTCTGGTCTTATTTATACCAAAATTTCCTCCAGGTGAAGTGAATTCCGTTAGAACAGAAATTACCTCCACTGAAATGCCAAATGGTCTTTTTCTAATACTGCTGTAGCCTGCAACCAAAGTAAGTCTCTTAAAATGACAAAAGATCAGGATCACTGACATAAAATTGAATTAACATGATAGAATATTGACTTGGTTTCATTTCCTCATTTCTCCCCACAGTGCTCCCTAATGACTTACCCTTTAAAACAATGGTTAGCATTCCAAAATACTACCAGAAAAAAAATATACAACAAATAAAATTCAGAAACATTATTTTACAACATGGTAAGAAGGACTCCAGTCACAAGACTACTTCAGTAGTTTTCTGCCTTATAATGTTACCTACATTTTCACTGGCAGTTGTTGCTGGGGACCTAGGAAGTAAGAGGATATGATCAGTCTATTTTTGCCTTTATATTTCACTTTACTGAGTTTAAAATTCCCACAAAATTCTTCCACCTATTTGTTTTGCTTGAAAATGAACAGGGGCTTTTTAATGCAAACTTCTCTAATTTATTGGGAACAATCTGTAATTCAATGATAGCAAATAGAGGTCTACATCTGTGGAAGAATAACTCCATTCAGCAGGATAGGTCAAGGTCTGACTATTGGAAAGCAGCTCTGCATAGGACTTGAGGTCTTGGTGGACAACAAGCTGTCCATGAGCCAGCAGTGTGTTGCTGTGGCAGAGAAGGCCAAAGGTATCCTGGGGTGCATTAGGAAGAGCATTGTTGCCAGTAGGTGGAGGTAGGTGATCCTGCCCCTCTGCTCAGTCCTGGTGAGGTCACATTTGGGGTGCTGTGTCCAGTTCTGGGCTCCTCAGTACAAGAGAGACAGGGAACTCCTGGAGAGGATGCAGCAAAGGAGTGTGAAAATGATTTAAGGACTGAAGCACCTCAATACAAGGAAAGGATGAGGGAGCTGGGTTTGCTCAGTCTTGAGAAGAGATGACTGAGAGGAGACCTCAACAATATCTGTAAGTGTCTGAAGGGAGGGAGTCAAGAAGATGGATTCAGTCTCTCCTCGGCAGTGCCAAGCAATGACAAGAGGCACAGGAACTTCCACCTGAAAGTGAAGAAGTACTTCTTTACTGTGCATATTACCAAGTCTCCTTTGCCTCATTTTCCTTCTACTTTCAGGATGTAGTACTTTCAGAGGTGGATTATAAGAGGTTGATGATGCAACTCTCTGTGTTTTTACTCTATCCTGACAGATAAAAATGATGAATTACTTCAGTCATCTCCAGGCTGAGGCATGCAACTCCACATCCCACAGAAACTGCCTACTCAAACTTCATGGTCTAAACAAGACTGTGGCAACATGTATCTTCTAGTGCATCACACCACATTTTACTCTTTCAGGACTGACTGCATGGATTGCTGAATCCAGTAAAAATTCTGTCTGTGTAAGGTCTCCTGTATTCCTGTCTCAGACTTATATGCACCAATTAGTGTGGATATACGAAAAAAATGTGTCAACTAGTATTTTACCTCTGCTGCAGGAGAAAATCAAATTACATTAACAATTTCTATGGATAATTCATTTTTCATCTTTTGTTCTAGCAGAAATATATAAATGATAACTAGGGACAAGACAATCTCTTCTGCCCACTGTATTTTCCAATAACTTTTATGTTTCTATTAAAAAGAAACCTGAGGTAAGAATTACTTTATAAGCAAATGCCAAGTCACACAAACCAACAATACAACAAAATTTGTGCTGATACAGTCTAGCAGTAGGTTATTGACTCCAGAAGACTTCATCATGAAAATTAGCATTTAATTCTCAGAGGATAAAAAATATTTTTCATTTCTCAAAATATCTCCTCTTACACTTTAACTTGAAGAAACCAATCCCCGAACTCTGTTCTCAGCAACTTTTGTGTCAGAGACAGAGTGATAGCCATTGAAAGCTCCATTCCTTGCTCTAACAAGGTTAATCACTTTAACAACTTCCATGACATTTGCCAGTGCTAGTACCTTCCTGCATGAGTCTTTTTGGTACCTCATTCATTGAAAAGGTAGGAAGTTCACTCCATATTTCTTTTTAAGTAAACCAATAAAACTGTTGACTCCCCCCACAGCTGGAGAACCGTCAGTCACCACAGCTGTTATTTTGTCAAAGCCACCAAAGCAATTCACAGTGCCCTTCACAGGATTAAAAATAAAATCCTTTTTATAGTGTCATGCAGGGATAACAGCCTCAGCCATTCCTCATGAACCTTAAAATCCTTGTTAATCATATAAAAAATATCAACAGTTGATTTAAACTACAGGAGTTACTTCTGCACTTTTCACCAAGTGCCAAAGAATAAACAACTCCATTACCCATTTCCAGTTTCATATTTTCAGTCAAAATCACACATATATCTAACTCAGGTGACATTTGTCACAAAAGGGACATGGATTCAATTTCTGTTGTTGTTACTAGCACTTTCTCATCTTCGGGCACTGTGAAAGATGGTACAGCATTGGTATATGACAAATTCTGTGTCAGCTAACCCTATTCTTTGGCTCTGTGACTGATATATTTTACAACATTAGATGCGCTAGCTTTCTGGCAGGAAATCCTGGCTTCATTGTAGTCACAGACAGGAATGCCACATCTTTCATATCTTGAACACCCTCCCCCCATACTGTTGAAAGCCCCACTCTGAAGCAAGAGCATCTCTGTCACTGACAAACAATCTCCTCCTGCATTCATTAGATTTTCCAATCTTTATGAAAATAACCTGGTACAGCGTGCTGGGTACCCTCTGTCCGTGAGTAGCAGGTCCAGTAGACCTGTGTTACAGCAGTTCAAGATATATGTTTTTCCCCTGTCTTGGTGTCACAGCTGTCTAAAAGCTCTTATTTTACTTTATGCTTTTGATATCTGTGACTCACTCCACCCTGCCTATTACAACTTTGCTCTCTCATAAAGCAGTGATAGCCATTTGGCTGTTAAATGACCTTGCCCACAGCTAGTCTCTATTGGATTATTTGAAGCCAGCCTTAGGAGTAAACCCACATTTCCCGCAGCTTTGACTGGAAGAATGATGGCTGAGTTATCAGACTGTCTTATTGCAACCCAGAAAATGCCTTCTTAGCATATATCATAACCATACATGTCTTAGTGACCAAGGAAATGATCTTTAGAGTAAACACTCTTGCTGAAGTTTGCCCACCCCTGTCAATGTTTGTTTAAAAATATGTCAACATTTTGGACAAGGTTATAAAGATTTCCCCTATCAACAGAAAAAAATGTGCTGAATTTAAACCATGAGTGCCAATTCTGTTTCTGTTTTCATCCTCCCCCATTTTTTTTTTGCCTGTGGCTCATTTCTGAGAAAGCTGGAGAAGAAAAGGAAAGGTTACCGAAAAGGCAATAGGTTACAAAATAGAAAGAAGCAGTGGGATGTATTGCACACTAGCACTGAGGAAAGGACTTAAGAATGAGGACCTTATTTGAGACTGGACCTGCACTATAAATCCCTTGTCTGAGGAAAGCCCAGGCAGTACGGTTTAAAGAAAGAGTGGGGATAAAGCTCTCCTCCCTCTTCCAAGCATTCAGTATGCCTTTGTAACTTAAGCACTACACTTGATGAAATATAAATATCTGACTGCAGCCTTTTTTATTATTATTTCAGTGGTAATTAAAGGAATAAACAAATATACTTCACCCTTGCCCAAAGCACTTAAAATTCAAACCCCGCCAATATATGAAACCTGGAGATAGAAGTGATAGAGAATGATATGTAGTAAATTCATCAACCTTGGTTGTCTAGCATAACGCAAAGGAAAATGAGAGAACATGAAAAAACAGAAATTATTTTAAATTGTTTCTTATAATTACCTAAACTATCTAAGTTTTCAAAGTAACATAAATAAGAACTTTTTTTTAATTCTGATTTTTTTTTAACACATCACTATAACTCTTTTTCTTCAGAACGGTACTTTAAATTGCAAAAGATGAGAGGGACACCTTTCAGCATTAATAAATTGAGGAATATTTATGAGAATTAGCCTGGCATCTTCTTTGAAGCACCGGACCCCTGAGATGAATATGATGGGTACAAGGCAGACCTATTAGCAGTGTGAGAGATGCTCCAGAATTTGTGATGTGGTGTTGCTCCAAGGGCACAGAGACACACAAGAACACAACGACACACTGCAGTTCAAGACATGCCTTACATTAAACCTCTTGGCAATGGGATCCCACAAGAGGATTCCAAAGTCAGGACAGGCTTCTGGTGTGGGTGCCTGTGTCTGAGCAGGCACACCAGCTTTGGAAGCCACATTTTATTTGATGGCTTCATAATGTACCAACAAAGGAAACAGAATGAGACAGAAAATCACCTTTTTAGCAAGAGGGAGAGATAAAGCATGAGAATAAAGTATATAATTAAACCTGATTAAAAATGATTACATTTCCACTGCATTATCCATGATAATAAGAAAGAAAACAGAAAATAAGGGAAATGCTATGAATACTGCCTGTGATTAAAAAGAAAAATGGACTATCCTTGTCTAACATTCATTTAGTACAAGAGATGAGCTCTTTGGCTGGTAGTTTATTGGGCTCTTTTTCTGTACCACACCACAGAGAGCTGAGTACACCAGGAAGAAATCTAAATAACCTATTCATAAGAAAAAGGAAACAAAATGCTGATGACCTTTTAGTATTTGAGGGAATAAACCATAAGCAGCAGTTTGAAGATGAAAAGTAATTGGCATTGCACCTTCTTAATTATTTTTCCAGTTTCAAGCCTTTAATACAGTTCTGGTTCCTGCTGACACACCTAAATGAGGTTTACAGAACCTAGAGCATGAATTTTGTGCTCATTAATGCAGAGACAGCAGGACAAATGTTACAGGTATTGCTCTCTTCTTTCACCTGGCTTAAATCACCATCCACTATTCAGACTTCATGCATGTTTGTGGGCCACTGAAATGGAAAGACTTTAATGCAGCTCCAGTCAAACATGGCACTGGCAGAAAAAAGGCAAGCTGGATGATCCCACTGAAAAATCTTGATCAACTAAGATGTAAAAAGCAGCAGTCTCAATATCCATTGCAGCATGATAAAGAATGAAACCAGGCCAGTCCTCTGAGCACTGTATTCACAGACCTGCAACATCTTTGTGTGTGGAACAGAAAAAAGATATCTTGTCTAAAAATCCAACTGCTGTAAAACAAACTGGCTTATTTAGGGCAAGAATGGTAATGGCACAGAGGGGAACAGTGGGATGACTCATACTTCTCTGTAATATGGAAAGATGCTAGAGGTCAAGAATCACCTTCTGCATTTCTGATGTGCCAGAGGAGTCCTTATAGTGCTCAGCTAATCTGCACTGAAGCTCCTGATGCTGGAAAAGGAGGTATCTTCCTCTACTGAAGCCCATTGCCTCTAGAAGGTCCTTGTACTGCCTTGGCATGGCAGAAAATTATGTATCTTGCAATATCACCCTGTTGGCTTTGAGATCTTTCTGCCTAGAAGCACCATACAACTGCAACTTCTCTCTACCTAGGGGGTACCTAGGGGATCTGGAGGAATTAGCATCAACTTGGTGGCTGAAGGTGACTAAATGATCTCCTTTAAATTTGGCTGAATGCCTAAAATTATACTGTGCAAGTACCAATCTCCCTCTCTCCCAGTTGTATGTAACTACAGGTGCTATTGCAGTAAGTGCAGTCATGTCGAAATTTTTGTCAGTTTATTTGGTTTGAATGACAGTGGTATTGTATCTCAGGTAGAGACCTGAGCACTGGCAGTTGAAAGCAGTCCATGAAATATATTCCAGTGGTCAGCTTGAGACAGGGCTTGACTGACCTGGTTTCACTCTACTTGTGCTGCAGGCAGCTGGACTACACCTTGCTGAGCTGTCCTGGAATATGAGGCCCTCTTATCTTCAGTTACAGTATAGATGGACCACTGCTGCTTTTCAAGAATTCCATGGTTCAGTAATGGGCTGCAAGGAGAACTGAGCCCACCCAGAAGCAGCCACAATCTGGTAGTGCTTAAGTGTGGAGGAGAGCAGGCTGGGGTTGTCAGTGGTGCCAGCAGGAACAGGTAGGGTGTCTCAGTGTAGCAAGTGTGTGGGGATAACACCTAGAAGGCAGTGTCCAACTTTTCCCACCTTTATCAAACTTTCAAATTTTCTTTTCCTTTCTGAGAAAGCAAGAGATGAAGACTCAGTGACATTCACTCCCTAGGGACGTCAGGGCAGACCATAACCTTCCTTGATGGAGTGCACAGTGCAGGTGAGGGAGAGCAGCAAGAAAGACACATCTAGTCAGATGGGTAGGTGTCCCATAATAAGATCAAACAGGGCTAAGGTATGGCACTCTCACATTAATTAAAATTTAAGAGCTTAAGCTCAATTTTTTATAATTTCTTCAATTACTTCGATGACATATAAGTAGTGCCTGGAAAAATAGTAATACATAACTGTCACAACATACAACATGACTCTACTAGATTAAACGTCAGGAGAAATAATATAGGTGGGAGATTTAAAAAAGAAAAAAATGGTTTCATATTGCCTGCCTTTTCTGATGGACAACATCTGTTTGAATACCTTTCAATTTTTCTTCTAGTATTTGTTAATGGGGACAGGGAGTGGGGAGAAGACAAGAATACCACATGGAGCAGGCAACCTACAAGTTTCTCACATTTTGAATAACCTCTGTTTTAGAAGATGCTAGGAAGAAAACTTATGAGCATGATCAACTGAACTCTTTTCATCATGCTTGTACAAAATATAATGTAGCAAGAGGAAATAATGTTGAATATACTCTGCTTGGTTGAACGCTTCAGTATATTGTCATTCACAGAAAATGACTGGGAACAACTGGCATCTCACTACATCTTGCCAAAAGCCTGAAGGGAGCTTCTGTAATGAGCTCCCTACCTTTTGCTTTCCTTAGCATCAAAATGTCAGTGCTGAACAAGCAGCTGTGAACAGCACGTGTAGGAACAGCATCGTTGAAGATAATGGCAAGCATTATTTGTAAGGAGATTATGTTATATGAAAAAATAAACCTAAACAAATAGCCAGTCTGTTGATGTCTGAACATTCCTGTGCTTGGAAACACAAATATGTCATTGGCCAAATCTGTTTGGACTGAATCAAGAACAATTCTACCTCTGAGCCAAAGCAGTTTTGATGGGTAAGCTAGTGCAATGGAGATTCACTCTATTATCTCTCTCCATGTATGGAAAACTAGAGAAAAGGCTGAGCAAAAGGGAATGGAGGATAAACACCAGCTTTTTTGCTTATTATTTCTTCTTTGGCTACATGAATGTAGTGTCATCCACAGTTGTGAGAGGCCAGAAGAGCTGAGCTGACCATGTGTTTGGATGCCAGGAGCTGGCTGTTCGTGGTCTGCTTTTGGGTCCTTGGTTCCCAATGGAGCTGCAATACAGAAAACATGGTATTCGTCTTGCACACACTGCACAGCACTGCATCAGTACTGAGGGGCAGACTTTAGACTTAAAACAGGAGATCCTTGTAGACCTGTGAAGAAACAGTTGTCAGTGTGAGCCACAGAAAGAATGAAGATGTAGTGCGGCAGACTGGAAAGGGAGAGGGCTTGGGACAGTGAATACTCTTCTTTTCCTTGAGTCCAAGAAAATAAATATTTATTTTAAAAATCCAAATCTAACTTAGTTGTCCAAGGGCTTCTTTGGTCAGCTTCCTGGTTTTTTTTTTTTTTTTTTTTTTTTTTTAGAAATTATTGCCAGGAAGAATTAAACTAAATTAAATAGATTGTTCTGATTTACCTTGGTGTCATCCCTGGAAGGAAAAAACTCATACTGTTGCACAGTTCATAGATTTACTTTTCTTGTTTTTAATGTCTACTGTAGTGCTACATCTTAAAAAGCATGCTGCTAAACTGTGCAGCCTGTAAAACAGACATCAGGAGGTACAGGCACTGTGTGAAATATCCCATGATTTAACTTGAATTTGCACCATTACTGAGACACTTGTGCAATTATGTGCTGCATTACATTTTCAGCTGGAGACCAGAGATAAGGTGTTTCAGGAACACCTATCACAGTCTTTAAAAATGGATTAGCAATTGGAGGTCCTGTACTTCAGAGCCTTGAAAGGACTCTGTTTAAGGTGAGGCAAGGAAAGAGGGCGAAAGGAAAGATGTGTTCAGCAGCTTCTGAGAGCCAGATCTTCTAACTTATGCCAAGCCAGGCATCCTGATGTAACAGACAGTTCTGAGAATTTAGGAACACAGGAAAATGTAGACCTCACTCTGCCTGCAGATCTTGCAACAGTGCCAGAGGAAGGGACAGTGTATGCCTGCACTGCTGCCAGAGCTGTCCATAAAACAAACCTAGACCCACTTCCAACCCTGTCCAGCTCTCGGAGAGGGCAGGAGACAGGGGGAACACAGGGAAGCTGCTATCCTCCTTAGGCTGCCATCTAGCATTTCCACAGGTGACACAGGAACAAGAGGAGGGTGTGGCTTTTTGTCTCTTGTATCCCTTTGCAAGCCATGTACCATTGACCTTTACTTTGAGGTTGTCCTCTTCTTGTAGTTTCCTGTTTTTCCTCAGTAACACAAAATAGCAACTTTTTTTTTTTTTTTTAATAAATATTACAGAGACCATATAATTTATCTTGTGTGGAAACAAGAAAGGTTTAGGTGCAAAGGAAAGACATTTAATAACTCCCATGACCTGGACAGCCTTGTCTATTGTGGCATTATTTCATTTGAACTGTGAGACCAGAGAGCAGCAAGAAGATGTCTGCTGTTTGACTGACAAACGGCTGGCATAACAAACATCCAGTGTGATGTGAACGATCATTACTTCTAAAGGCAATGTGGACTCTTTCTCTCTGACTCGGTTTTATCTCTGAAGGTGAATGCCTGCTCACCTGCAATATATTCTGCCTGCAAATTGGCAAATGCCATTGTAAGGCTTCTCATTTTATCTTTTTCTATTAAGCCTGAGGAAAGAAGTTATGAGGAAGAGAGAGAGATATTTTTGTTTTCTCTTCAAAATCTTCTATATAAGCAAAACTTAATCAAAGGACAATGTTTGTCATTTGATTTTGAAATAATTTTGCCTTTCAACATTCCCTGCATATGTCAAGAGAAATAGAGGCTTGCAGGAAGGGCAGATGAAATATCCTCCTGTTTTTATTTATTGATTTTGTACAACTCAGCATGGAAGTTTTGTATAACAAAACCAGCAGCTTAAGAAAGATGCCTAAGTCATCAAGAACCACTTAGGTACACAATGGGTGAAACTAGGCACCACACAAGGTTACTGCCTGTGAGAGGAATACGTACACAAACATCCTTGTATACACACGTGCACTTTTGTGGAAGAGGTCACAAATCCCTGGGGAGCTAAAATTTACCTCTGTGATGTGCCAGGCAGCCTGTGGGGGCTTTGACTAGGCCTTAGCAGTGGCAGAAATTACAGACACACATCCCAAAATAGTCAGTGTTCTCTTGCTGCAGCTGATACACCGATGACCACTAGCTGTTGGATAAAGGCACATTCCAATACTTAAAAAACCCCTACAAACCACACCATAAATAAAAATAATTCCTACAAAAAGCACAAAAAAATGGTGATAACCATCGTGCTATTTTACTCTGCAATGATACAGTTTCCTCATGAAGATACACTATTCAGCCTTCAGCGTGGTAGGTTGTCTGCTCAGGAGCTGGATTACTGCCTCATAAAACAGTGCAATGGTGCAATTATCACTTGGGTATTAGGCAGGTACTGCAAGGTGCTCTCGTTCCGTGTTAGGTGGGACACTTTATGGTGGCCATAAAATTGATGTGGCTTCAAGTACTTGTTACAATGATAAATTAATGAATCCTACTGTGGGCTGTGTCTTTAGCAAAATGGAATAGTTTCTTTTCTTGCAACATGCACTCGATGTAGGTGAGATTTTATGCAAGTGGTATGATGTCAGACTGGAGGGGGAGGACTGAGATATATGAAGCCGACAGAAGCATATGTTAAGAGACTTCACTAATGCTTATTTCTTAACTGTTTCTCATTTTCACTGTCTCCCCTACACCATCATTTGGAAATGATCAGGCACTAACTTTTGGACAAAACCATGGTGGACTCTTTGGATAAGGTAGAGCTTACCAATTTTGTTCACTTGTCATGCTCACAGACAAAGAAGAGATCTTTGAGGAGACTGAGTATTCCACATTCTGAGATGTAGGTAGGCTGGGAACAAACACCAACATGTACCAGAATTGCTTCTGGATAAAAATGAGTTGTATTCACTGTAAAAAAAATAAAAAATCATATACAAAAAATCTTGTCTCATTCCTCACAGACTGGGTAGATGCAGAGGGATGGGCATGCACAAGGAAAGTGTCACACAATATTTGCAAAGTCTGGAAGAAGTTAGAGACCTTTTCTGTACATGAGCTGACTAGTTGTTGCAAGTGGAAAGAATTCCAGTACTGAAAGTATATTTGGATTGAAAAGTAATGACATCACATGCTGAAGGGAGAGGTAAAATACAGCTGAAGCAGATAAAAGGATAACAGACCAAGGTAAGCTAGAAACTTCCCTACCACCTTTGATTATGAAGGATATTAGCTACTTTCACAGACTCGCAGAAAGTGATTATTTGGGGTTCTTTCTCGTATTTTCCTCCCACGCAATTTCGAAAAAATCTGGAAGAAATTTCTCACCTTCCCCCACCCCTGCCTCCCCTCCAAATATTGAATTGAAATATTGTCACAATCACACATTTATGAATTTCCTTAGCCATAAGCTTAATTTTTAATTGCACACTATCTGAATGGGTGTTGAAACACCATTTATCAAGAGCTGAAGTTAGTTTCAGGGTAAATAGAAAATAAAATCAAATAAAGTGGAAATAATTTTAAAAAATTTGCTGATTCAAAAAACCCTCAAGATTTTTAAGCAAACATAAAAGGGTTAATTTTAAGAGTCTAAAGCAAGAAAATAAAATATGCCTTATGCTTTGAAAAAAATTCTCTTTTCTATTTTAATAAATCAAAACAAGTCAGAGAGTAAAAGTGCAGGTGTTTCAGATGAACGAGTAACTAAACCATTTTTGAGATCTGACCTTCACATCCATAGTTTAAAATGAATGCTTGTCAATTTTATATGCTTGCTTAACTTG
Source organism: Trochalopteron elliotii (assembly GCA_024734555.1). Lineage (NCBI taxonomy): Eukaryota > Metazoa > Chordata > Aves > Passeriformes > Leiothrichidae > Trochalopteron > Trochalopteron elliotii. Next base: position 2,046,988 of record JANPWX010000023.1, on the reverse strand, counting down.
AGACTCATTCAAACACTCCCAATCTCTTAGCTACAATGCGTATAAAGGTTTTAATGGCATTTATTGATCCTAGATGCATTACACCTGGAGATGTCACTGCTTATAAAGAAACTAACAAGTTACTGTAAATATGCAAAGCACATGTTTATGAGACAGGGCTGGCTCAAAGCTCCTCAGAAATATAAGCAGATGCAGTTTTGCTGCCAAAAGGATGAAGAGGAGATGGTGTCAGACTGAAAACAGACTTCTGCCACTAAATGGGAGAGAAGAGGATGAAACCATGTACCTGGGATATCCAGGTACCCAAAAATCTAGATCTGCCGTGCCAGCCACCGCTTGATGAGTAGTGTGGAGGCAGTAGTTAATATTTTGGGAGAATTGCTCTTCTTCCACACCCCTGTGTGCCTCTTATGTCCTCCCTGCTGTCCTCCCTTCTGAACCCCAGTGGCACCATCTCAAGCTGTATTTGAGTCCAGTCTGCCCAGGAGATGGCAGGACAGGGACAACACCAACTAATCCAGGGCCTTGGACTGGTCTCAGAGTGAAACATGGACAATACATAGAATTTCCAGTAGCAGATGTACTGGGTTAGTGTTTTGAAAGATGGGAGAAATCCCATATGGCATTTTGAGGACAAACAAATGACAGTTTTACAGTCTGCTTTCCAGGTTTCTGCTTTTCTTTTGTAGGACACAGGCAAGTGACCTCTCAAGCTGTCTTAATACCCTGTTACCCACAAGCTCTATACTCAGTCTTTAGACAGACTTCCCATTAGTTTAAACACTGTATAAGCCTCTCTTTACTCCACAGTTCTTATCTACAAATCCTCTGAGAGGAAACACACTGCTCAGGCATTTTAAAAACCACAGTAAACTTGACCCCATGATCTGATTGTGTGATTTCCACCACATGCAAGTGCTTGCAGGACTCAGACCTCACTTTTCAAGCACTTAAAACATGACCTAAAGTAAAGCAATACAAAGTAATCATCGATGACATTCAGGTATAAGCTTCAATTTGCATGAGGATTTCTGCTTCCGATGTGGTGCCCAGTTCTCAGGAGGTCTGAAAACACCACTACAGAGGGAAGGATGCCTGGTCACCAGGCCTCCATGCTTTTTGTGAGCCCAAACAACACCACTGAGAAACTGAGCTGACACACAGCGTAGGAAATCTTGCACAGCAAGAGGGACCCACTGGGCTGTGGAAAGGACAGTCCTGTGCCGGCTCAGTGGAGAGGCTGCATCCATGGAGCCTCTTGATTTTTTTTTTCAGGAGTAGATAGTTGCTGTAGAAATCGGTCAGTGATACTTTTAAACTAAAACTGGTGGCCCTCTCTGCATTCATAATTTCCAAGAAATGGGCTCATATGATTATACCAAACTAAGTTTCAACTTTGCAGTTACCTCCCTCACTAATTAGTGACTGGAAATACAGACTCTTATGGTCAATTTACCTGAATTTTTCACCTTCTTGCCCATCTTTCTTTCTCATTCCTACTAACCCCACAACATTCTTCTTGGCAATCACTCCCTGTGGTTGCCCTTGCTGTATGCATGCTTTCTCTGCCTCAGAAAACAACAACAACAGAAAACCTTATCAAAAACCAAGGCCCAATCTTCTGAGAGGAGCTAGATTTGGTAAATGCTGAATAAGCAGAAGTAGACAAGCTTTTTTTTTTTTTTTTTTTCTATATAGGTTTGATTATTATCATGTTTGATTAAAAGAAAAATATACATCATGGAGCTGAAAATGACCTTTTTGATCCCTTCCCATGGGCACAAATATTGGCATGCTTTCTTTCTCCATGTCTTTGCTGTCAAACTCATGGTTGAGGAAGAGGTACTAACACAGCTCAGCTCACTCCTCTGTTCTGACCTTTGGGTAGATACTATCCATGCATGCAAATTGGGAATGGGACATTAATCAGCTGAAGGTGTTGAGGTTTACTCTTTGCCGTAAAATCGATGCTTAGACACTAGGGGTAACTCTGATGGGAATAACAATCTAATGTAACTTTTCATTTGTTTCATGCCCATTCCTAACATTGCCAATGAGAAAACTGAAAGACAGCCCATTCAGAAATTCAGTTGCATTGTTGATCAGAATGGAGCTACAAAAAATTGTTAGATCTGTCATGCAATATTTATGTTTAGAAACAAACAAAAATATTCACAGTCACTCATGTATGTGCCAAATTTTACAAAGCCAAAACATGGTATGAAAACTGACAAGCCAGTTAGGAATTATTCACCATTAAAACAGAATTACAAAAAAGTAGAAAGAAAAAGCAAAGCCTCAAATCAAAAGTATTTAGTAAAGCAAAGCACTAAAAGGTAGTGGTTCACAAGCCTGTTCCAGTTGCTGTAAGCTTTTCCAATGAGAAAAGCAGCTGGGCACATAGTTGAAACTACTGACATCAGTGCAGTTGTGCTTTCTCCCACCTAGTCCCTATTTGGACCTTAAGACTGATGTCAAATACTGGTGCTAGAAATTCTTCTCCCATCTGATGCATTGCAATTCTGCTCCTTTTACAAATTTCCAAGTGCAGCCTACTTTCAGCCTAGCTGTATCTGCAGCTACCATCAGCAAACCCACCTCTGATTCACACAAGCTCACTAAATAGCGAAATGTAAATCCTCTGGTGGTAGAAACAAACTTTTATTTGTAAAGTGCCAAGCACATAATGGATAAAGGAAAAGTAGCTCCTCTAATCACATCCTACAGGCTAGAGAGCAGCAACACCTGAACAGCACCCTTCACATATAGTTTTCTTAAGACCCCACCACCATCCTTTGTAAAACTGCATATACTGATCTTCCCCCTTTAGTCTTCTGACTGAAAACCCTAAGACAGCCTGTCTCTTGAAAAAAGAGATTTCAAAATACCCATATTCTATGTTATATTACATCGTGTGCAGTAGAAGCTACGAAAAACTCCTTTGCAAGAGCTTCAAGTTGGCTGCAGATGTTAAACACAGCCCTCCCTCTCTCCTCTCATATCAATGCAGTTTATTTACACAACACACAATAAATCATACATCAACAAGTAGGTTTTTAATGAATAGAACAGCTTTAGAACTTGCACTTCCAGAATGATTTGTATGTTTTCCATTTACTTTCTAATACCTCTCAACCTACCTCATTCCATTTCTAATCTCACAAATGTTGTTATCAATGTATTATAATTGGGGTTATGAAAGTCTGCTTCTAACCTATTCAGAACAGTCAATCTGCCTTAAAATATTTCTGTTTGGAAACAGGCAAAATCTCTTTCAAGAGGTGACATTCCTTTCATTGCCTGCTTTATGTAGAAACATACTTCATTTGGGGTCCAAGAAAAATGACAGATAAAAGGGAGAAATATAATTATACGTATACTTCCCATCAAATTAAAGCAAAGCAAAACAAATAAGTGGGGTTGGTTTCCATTGTGTGAAAACTACTATCATATTCATATGTTTTAAGAACAGCAATAAAAATGTCTTCAAAGATATCATGTTATTTGATTTAGACTCAAAGCTTGAAAAATTGAATAATTTATAATGCCACTTTGTTACTGAAGAGTGTGCACTACAAAGAGATATGATGTGCTGAATTAAATGGCACAATTCACTTGTTAAATTAATTAGGAACATAAATGCAAAAGCTCAAAAAAAAAAAAAAAGATAAGAAAGGTGAGTGAGAAGAGAAATGCTAACCACTACATTTCCTTACAGAAGGTAGGAGAAATCTTCATGGGCAGGATAGGCCCCTGGACTCTGCAGCAGCCCTGTGTGGCCCACTACCATCCTCCATGAGAGGTATTTCATGAAATGATCATGTAAGAGGCATTTGTGTCCAGGCTGCGGTAGTTACGGCTCAGGCCTCTTTCTCCAACAACAGGGGAAAATGCAAATACTTTAATTAGCATATTTCTGTGAATTAATGCCATTTATCAGAAAAGGTCCAAGTGATAATTGCATTGCTTCAGAGCTAATTGAATGCAGACATCTTGAGTACAAGCTCGATGTGAACTCAGGCATCTGGGCCCAGCATGGGGGCACCCAGAAAAGTGCCAGGAATAAGGAGATGCCGGTGCTGCCTTGTCCCTGCTGAGGAGACCAAAAAGAAAGGCTCCCATGGGTGACAAAGCAGCTGAACTTGTGGGACCCAGCGCAAGGTAATCCCAGCCAAATCTTTTCAGGCTGTTACCCTGAAAAGATTGCAGGATCCTCTGCATCCTCCCTTCTCTCAAGTCCTACCCCCTGTCACTTCTACAAATCTGTGAAGCCAGACCTTTGGGGTGGCAGTAACAAGGTGCTGTTTTGTTTTCTCACAGACAGCTGCTGGTTTGTCTGCAGAATACCTCTAGGTAGACACAGTGCACTAAGGAAGGGCTTTTCAAGGGGAGCTGATGGCACTTAAAAAAAAAAAAAAAAAAGGAAAAATAGGCTGGCTGTATCTGTGTGCTGGTCTGCGTTTGCCTATGAGCAGCTAGTGGCAGTCTGAGAAACTGCAACTTCTGTACCAAAAATGTACAAACCAGCATTTAGGTCTTTCACTGCTTCTCTACCGCCTGCTGCCCAGTGCAGAAGGCATTAATGAAGACCCCAGGAGCTGGATGATATCCTTTGCACTGGCTGATAGAAATGGGAGCTAGGAAACAGGAGCCTATGGATGCCACAGCATGCCAATACTCCTCTCAACCCCCATGTACTTAAATACCAGGTCTCATGGTGTTTGTTCATTTGTCATCTGTGTGTGAAGCGAGAATATTCTGAGCAGTGTTAGGTGTAAAGACACATTTCAGCAGAAGAAATTCCTGGTCATGTTTTCTCGGATGGAAAGTCAGAGAAATGTACCCAGAAACATGGCAAGCACCAATATGTTTGCTTCTTTTCTGCCCAAAAGCAATCTGGAAGTCAGGGTTTCCTGGCTGTTCCTGCTTAACAAAGATGTTTAAAATGTTAATGACTGTCTATGTGGTTAAATAAGCATAGACTCCGGCAACTACTGCCCTGGATCAAGAACAGAGTTCATTGGAAAGAGGTGCTTTACTTAAAACCTATGAACAATGCAGCTGCAGACCCTTGCAGACGGCTTTGGAGCATCTGGCATCATGTCTTAGCCTCAGAGACCTCCTTTGAGGAGAACAAAATTCCCTGACTGGTACATCCCATTGCAGCTCATCTTTGTATCCACAGAAAGAAAAGCTCATTTTGTAGATCTGGAGCTTGAGGGGCAGTCCCAAACCAAGTCAGTGCTCCAGCCTTTTGAAGAAAGAAACATTTCTAGTTTTCAAACATTAAGCATATATTCAAGGGCAAATATTGTCCACTTTTAACATGCTATGGGAACCCCTGGGCAGTATAGCTGAGGCCCTAACCCTGATTAAAGAGTTCCCTGAAATTGCCTGTATGAAACAGCCAGATGGTCATATGCTTTATTGTCTCAATGTTTTCTGCAACAGACGAGTGTTTCCCTCTCCTCAAAGCGTTGTTTTGCACTGCCAGAAAAACAAATAGGAACTTGTCAAGATTTTACTATAGAGAGAGAATCTGGGAGAAGGGAGTGAGTCACTTTTCTACATTACTTCTTTAAGGGTTGTTTTATGCAAATTGTCTCACTTCCCCTAACCTTTGAAATAACATCTCTGATGAAAAGTGAGGAACTAAAAGTTTTTCTCCATCTGGAAATACAGTCTTTAGGCATAAAGGATGACAAGGCAGAAGGACTACCAATCAATGAAGTAGTGGGTAGAGTCACTTACTTTTTCCTCTCTTTTATAAGGTAAACTTTACCTGGAGAAGGCTATTCAGTCACTAGCCTAAAACTGAGCTCCTTGTTTAGCAATTAGATAAGACACAGAAAATGTGATGCTGAAACCACTCAGAGAAAGGTGTTCCCTGTAATTATTTGTGTTTGTAATGTCTCTTTATCTTGTCTTTGGCACTTTCTTTAAACTCACACTGTAGGAATACAATGCATAATTGTTCTGAGCTACTTAATACGATTAATGGTGGAGAAACAGGTGCTGGAGAAACAGGTGCAAGGATGAATTTCTCCCACTCTGTTGGAATTTATCTCAATCTGTGTCCACCGAAGTATTTTAAAAACTGGAGAAACAGCTTTTCATACAAAGAAATGTTCATAAACACAATAAATGGAGGTAATTATATCCTGCAGTCAGCCAAATTCAATGTGATTCACATATCATAGTCACTTGACTTCTCTCTGGATTTGCTCTGAATGACACCTCTGACTTGTAACAATTTCTGTTCCAAACTGTTATGAAGCCATTTACATTAAATGATGGCAGCACTTAGAAGAATAGCTGAGTGAGTTTCTACTGCAAATAGTGCTCAAATTAGGCAAAATCACGGCTTGTGTATATGTACCTGGCAAGGTTTTTGTTTTTCTTTTTTATTTTTTTCGGTTATAGATTTGGTGTTTTTTTTTTTTTTTTAATGTTATATGGGGAAAAGAGTTCAGTATAGATACCATTGTGGAAAGCTTACGGTTTCCTAGGATGTCAGTGTCATGTCATCATTTGACCTCAAATCTCCTTCCTCTGAAAGTACATTTTTAAATCTCCCACCCTCAAGCAGCAGCAATGAATTACTTGACAGATATCCACGGCCTGCAAACCACCTTTAACATCTAGTGCAGCTCTGGGACCCACTACACATATATTCAACCCCTCACATACACAGCTTAAGACCTCACTGCTTTGCCATTTTCCCCCAGCCCTACCTGTTTTCCAGCCTGCACACCCATGTAGGGGTAGCAATCCACCTGAGTCTTATCCTTCTCCAGCCTTTATCCTGGTCCTCCTGCAGCTCTGAGGTGCTTCCTCCCTGGGGCAGTGCTCAGCTGCCCAGAGCCTGGCACAGCAGCACCCTGCATGCTGCATGCACTGCCTGCCTGCAAGTGCTTGCCTGAGCAATGGTCTCAGCATCTCACATGAGCCGAGCTACAGGAGATGCTGAGGGGCATCACAAATCCTGAGGCTTGTTCTTGGACACAAATAAAATGCAGAATGCTTTCACAAATTCTTTGTACATTCAGAGCCATATAAGAGAAATGCAGAAAGATTTTGAGTAGAGATATACTTGATTCAGTCTCGTTATGCCTTCCCTTTTATTTCAAAACAAGTTCACAGAGAAGAAAATGAGTAAGCTGAATATTCATCAACCACCATTTGTAATACTTCAAGTGCATCAATGCATGTTTACAAAAATAAGACTTGCCCTCCAGTCCACTACTTTATCAGATGATAAACAAATGATAAGCATTTTCTTTCATTTCTAAATTAAAAATATAAAAGCTAGCCAACACTTGGATTGAAGCAAAATGTAGCACTAAAGAAATTTGTTGTGACTCTCCCTCCTCCTTCAAGAGTGTGAAGTTTCTGGTATATTGAAAGTTGTTTTTGGGATTGTCTTTAAAGATTGAAAGAGCTCATAAATTTTCATGAGCAGTGAGCTACATTGCAGTTACAGCAAGAACTGTACGTGCACAGTATCTGTGTTAAAGGCATCTGAATGCTCAAGCAATAATTAAAATATAAACTACCTGTATAGAACACTTCTTCCCCTTACACCTATCTTGTTATCAGTAAGATATGGAGGAGTGTAATCTAAAAAAAAAAAAGGAGGAAAAGAGACACAAAGAAGAGTTCAAGAGAAATGTACTAAGAGCTTTTCTGAAGTTGGCACCAGCAGCTGAGGGGGACTGCCTGACTCTGATCTTCTGAGAATTGATGGCCACACGATGCTCTCTGCTTTTCAAAGTAGGGGTGAGCAGCTTGGCACAACTCCAGCTGAGTGCACCAAAAGTGTAAGAGCCCCCCCTAAAGCCCTTTCCTGCTCCTGCTAACGCCAGTGGGACTCTGCATAAGCCCACCTTTGATGGAATGTCCTCAGTTAGTCTGGGGGCTCAGGTGGGGTCTGTGGGTCAATGCTAAAATGGAACACTCTCAGAGGGTACAAGAGAGTTTCCAGCTCCAGCAGGAGCAGTCAGAAAGAAAAATTCTGTGGAGAGTATTTCAAGGGAAGAAGATCCAAGCATTACTCACTGAAAACATATATGACACTGATTTTAAACTATGTTTAAAAAAATAAAATCCTAACATACAAGCATTTTTTTCTGGATTTACTTTGACTGCCACCCGTGTCTTCTCTGAAATTGTACGAGTTCTTGGGGCATGATCACAATTAAACAATGAACTGATAATTATAGACTTATTTCTGCTAAGATGTCTGTTCACTTCAGCTGTGGTGTTGGATGTTTATTATAATGTTAAAGATGTCCTCATGCTCACTGCACACATTAAATGTACAGTGGATAATTTCTTACTTTTTTTTAAGGAGGGGGTGTGTAACTTCCCTCCCTTAGGGACACACAGTGCCCAAGTAGTATCCACTGTTTTCTTGTAACGTTAAAGCAGTGTTGGTATGGGAGTGTGATGATCACATACATACTTAGTCTTCCTTCTCCTGTGGATTCTAATACATCCTTAATATTAAGGATTCAAACTGTCCCACTGAAGCCAGTGCTATTCTTTGCATGCTTAAAAGTACAGGAGGTCTATTGACTCAAATTAGGGTGACCTGGTTTTATACCAGGATATTTCAGTGTTGAGCGTGATTGAATTCTAACACAGCCCTCTATGCATATTCATAGTTCTTTGCCTCTAGGTCTTACACTGTCTCCTAAACAGGATAACATGACAGCATCCTAAAACATGTCTGTTTCTTAAAAACAGCAACTCTGACCAAAGAATGCCAATGAATCTGGCAGACAATTGCACTTTAATGGATGGTGACTGTCTGGCCTTCTCCTCTGGGCTTCTTGTGTGAAGGTGTAGGCCTCACAAAGTTCAGCACAAAATTGGGCAATACCTCCCATTACAGTGTGGTCAGCAGCTGCATAAAGAATACACGGGGCAGCTGCAAGCCCACTGTGAGCTTCTTCTCACTTGGCCTAAGAGACGACTACATTTTCTCTTTGGGATCTTGTCTGTGTGCAGCTTGTTGCAAAACAAGTGCATCAAAGAATTTCAAATACCCACCTTAACAAGTTAATACCACAATCCTGGTGGTGGAACCCCATGGGTTTTCCCTAAAGGATTCATCAGATCACAGCAAAGGAAAAGCTATGTCACAGGAGTGTGAGCCCTGGCTGCAGTCCCAGTTGAACAGCTTAGACACTTCAGAGTTATCTGGGCTGATCTCTGCCAGATGTCCAGTCTCTCTTGGGAAATGATTGCTTTCCTTCCTTCTCCTGAAAAGCTTGGCTTCAACAAAGGCTGAATTGTAATGAGAGAGGGTTTTTCACCTCAACTCTGAGGGAGAATGGATACAACTCAGCTGTCTGAGTACAAGGAACACCCAAATTCATATTCCAGGTGATTCCCTTTAAAATGGCCAAAGAGATTTCACTGTTTCTCAGACAGAACTATAAAAAAATTTACCCATCTAAGAATAGAACATTTTTGACAGAAAAAAATATCTCTTTCATCATTAAAAAGTAAATCTATTAAAACGATGATAAAAACTCCAAAATTAAACTCAACTTTTAGGGGTTTGATGGAACAATACCACAGGCCACCAAAGGGTTTGTGTCTGCTGTGGGAGTAGTTTAGTTAGGTTTTGTTTTACCTTGAGTCAACATCAAGACTTTTTATATTCCTTCTCTGACAAAACACATTACTTTCAGCTATCCCTAGATGCATATTTATCTCCTTTTAGATGGCTACTCAGATTTTAGGTCAGTAAAGGATTTTTAAGAACACAGCGAAAATATATAAAAATGGCACAGTTAAAGTAGTCCCCCTCCCTAAACTGTCCTAGTCCCCAGGCTCCAAACCAACACATCTTGCTTATCATTATCTTTGCCTTGTAAGCAAAGCCTTGGCAGCCCTATGAGAGCTCTTACATTAATAAAAGTCACCCAAGCCACCCAAGTTAGAAGTACATATCTCACTGGAGTGGTGCCATTTAACTAGTTAATGTTTAGAAAGCCTTTTGATATCCACAGATGAAAGGCATGGTAACAGTGTAAGGCATTACTGTTATTACCTGCAGATGGTAAGAAGTTCTCCCACAGCTACTGTGTGTATATCATGAAAATATGAAAGCTGGCAAATTCCCTGTAACATCACAAAAGGAGCTGCACTGCTCTACTACTAAGTCTGGCTTAGTACAGGCAGAGTTTTAAAGGGCCATGAAAAGCTGCAGTAAGCAGCAGTTTCCCGGTAGATCCAGAGAAATCTACATAATCTGTCTTGATTTGTTAATTGCCTTAGTGTCAGACCTTCAGCTAGTGGTTTAAAAACCTCTGTTCTGCTAAGTATCCTCTTCTCACGCTCCAAATACTTCACAACTACTGTGAAAAGAATCTCTCTGATCTTTCTGTTTGTCATGTCATCAACACCCCAAACCTCTCCATGTGGCGTGACCACCAAATCTCATCCCTTGGATGCCACAGCAAAGGAAGCTTGTGCTTGGATTGGTATGGCTGCACAGGCCTAGCAGAGCATGGCATGGGTATTCCTGCCAGCACAGGGCTTTGGGGGTGTTGTGCTTCCTGCTGCAGCACAGCTGCAAGACTCCTCTTTTGCAGCCCATGTCTGACAAATCAGGCAGACAGTCAATGAGCCCTGCAGCAGACTGACAAAACTGCATGCAAGGTGTCCTGTCCTGGAGCTTAGGACAAGCTGGACTAAGTGGGGAAGGAACAGGAAGCTGTCAAATTCTGGAGCCAGACCTTGGCTGGAAACAGATTTCCACTGCTCCTTAAGGTGCATGATGAAGCCAGGAGCACAGGCACCATCTGTTTTGCACAGCCTTTGAGACAAGGAAATAAGACAAAATACAATCTCTGGATAATATGTTTTGTGGTCCAGGGATACCTGAAATGATAATGAGGAAGGTGTTAATGCTTTAATTGAGTTCAAGTCGTTTATCCTGAGTTTGTGTGTATTTCTTGCTACAGTGAATGCCACCCACATCCCTTCTGGAGCTGGCCAAATGGCAAATGGCAATCCTGTTAAAAGCTAAAGATGAAGGGATGAGAACACAAAGTGGACTAGCATCCCCGGAGCTTTAAGTCCCTCAGGGTTTGGATTTTTTTTTTTTTTTCTAAAGTTTAGGGCACAGGTATGATATAATTTTGTCTCACAAAAAATTAAAATAAAAAGAGGAAAAACCAGTTATGCCCTCTATTGGTACAGAAAAGCATTATTTTTGTTTTTCAGGCAGTTAGGATACACATGTTTTTAAAGATCAACCCCATGTAGAAAGTGATCACACTGATCTGATCTGGCCTGGAGAGCTCTGATGGCAGCATGAGAGGCAGCTTGGTCTAGTGGACTGAAAGGCAACAATTCCTGAGGTCTAATCCTGGATGACACAGACCCACTGTGTGGCCTTGGGCAAGCTCCTTAAAAAGACATGTCAGGTTAACTTAGGCCTAAAATTAAAGTTTTACAAATATATGTATTTGCAAATACTTACATCAGTAGAAATGAATGTCACATTTTTTTATTTAATTCCAGTGGAGAAGATAAGCAATATTTCCATTTAGAGGACTTGGAGATCTTTTTTTCTGCACTGCAGCCTCAGTGCTCAGCTAGAGATGGTGTCTGAAAACAAAACTGGTCAAAATTTGCTCCCTCTAATACAGCACAACCTTGATTCAAAGTGCTCTGGAGCAGTGGGTGCTTGTAAGTGTTAAAAACTCATTCAAGGAACACTAAGAATTAAGTATATTTTGAGCAATAACTGCAGCTGCAGAACCAGACTCTGCTCTCTGGTGAGTGCTTTACATCACCCTTGCCAGCCTGAATTAGAAGCAAATTTTCAGACCTGTGCAGCTACATCCAAAGGCAGGCACAGGCAGTGTTTTAGAGATTATAGAGAAATTTAAGATGATTTACACCCTGTGTGATATTAACTTGTTAATATTTATCAAGTCACTAGATCTTCCTATGATTCTGTTTTTACCCAAACTGCTTCGTTATAATGACCATTGTTGCTAGATCAGCCAGCACTGAATTATGGATGGCCCTTATTTAGAGAGAGTTTGGACCTGTGAGACATCTCAATTTGTGTGGCAATATTACTGCAATGTTACTGCATTCCCTTAAGCGATGAGACTGTCTGAGATAATGCTGCTTTGTTTGGTTGATTTTGGGTTACTCTGGAGTGGAATTTTCCTTCCTTACTGGGAAGGGCAGCCTTTTGGTATTGTTTACATGACTCTGCAGTTCTTGGTCTTTCTAGAGGAAACTAGGAATTTGGTGGGGTGGGAAAGGATTTGCCTCGGGAAAGAGGCCAAGCCTACTGCCTTGCAGGAATAGCTGCAGGTGGCCTGGTATCCACAGCTAATACGATAGGAGAAAATTAGCTGCCAGACAGGGAGGCATTCAAGGAATTAATACCTCTCCATGGCTTATAGGTACAGTGGAAAGCACAAAACCAAAGCTAAAGTCCCATCATTGGATAGAAACTGGCTGCAAGACATAAATTAAAGAGCAGAAGTAATGGTCTAATTTAAATGTGTCAGAAGTTGTCAGTGACTGCACAAAGCCCTGCAGTGAGGCAGGTTAGTTCATATTATCCATGAGAGATCTAAAAATGATTTGCAAGGTGGCAAAAACCTGCAGATGCCACAGAGTTACACAGAATAATTAGGACTAGAGGCTGTATGGCACTCCAGCGACATGCAATAAAGTGAGGTGAACTGAGAGCACAACACATAAAATGCAAGGTAACACAAATTGGGACAAAGCATTTGACTTACCTGGGAACATTGTTGACTTTTAAATAAATGGTGGTAGTTCTGGAAGATGATCCAGGCATCACAGAAAGTCCACAGGTCTGCTCATTGTCGTGACCCTCATGTCAAGAAAATTCTTTAGAAAAAGTGCTTCAGAACCGGGAACATGGGTATTAACAGCTCAAGAAAGGCTTTTGGAGGAGAAAAAGATTATATATTTGACAGAAAGAAAGGTAACAAAGTAATACGTGATGACTAATGGCTTACAGAAATTAAATCAGGTAAACCCTCTATTCTTAGACAAGAGAACCTGGCAGTGAAGCTGAAAACAATGCAACAATTTGATGTCTTCAGTGAAGAACTCATTGCTCAAAAAAAGTAATTGAGGCAAAAAACTGTTTGGGACTTCATTTAAACTGTACTTGACTCCATACCCTTTTGCAATTGTATTAGCCTCTGCTGAGATGCAAGAATTGATACCACAGGACATTACCCAACAACTAAAATGTTCAATGCTAGGAGAGACTTTCCCAGTGAACAAATTGTTCCTAAGCTGCTCATGACTCTGTTTCTAGCATTCACCTTTGGAATATAATCTGTTGTCCATTTGTTGTTATGTGGATTATGAGGATCATTACATTGTGTCAGAAAACATCCTGCTGGTTTAATGCCTGAAATCCTGAAACACAAGCCAAACCACACTGAAATGCACTAATTTAAAGCCATCTCTCTTTAGCCAATCTTGCACCAAAGAGCAGTTGTTAAATATCAATAGAGATTTCAATTATTTGGGGTTTTTTTCAGAAAAAGACACAGAAATGATATTATGAGACTTGTACACTTTTAAATGCGCTAGGAGAGTAGGGGACAGGTGTTCAGCACATTAAAAAAAAAAGCAGTTAAAGAGTGTTGCTCTAGGCATAGTTTCATCTATCTGACTCAGCACAAATTACAAAGATGGAGAAATGAAACAGAAGAATCAGCTCTGTGCTGCCTGGGGTCTGTTCACAGGGCATAAGTACTAGATTGCCTCTTCTTTTAATTAATGTTTTCCCTTTTGACATTACACTGAGACTGTGACTGAACTTTATTCCTCAACAGCAGCCTATGGCAATCAACAGAGTTCTCTGGGAAAACAGTCTGCCCAGAAGTGCTTAGTAGAAACTAGGAGAAAAACAGATGGAGAAGAAAAATTTCTACAGTAGAGCATTTATTTACTGCAGACTATTTATTGAAATTAGCCCCTTTTTCTGACTGTGGGTAGCCCACAGGGAGGTGATGTGATATGTATGAGCTGATATGTCATTCAAATAGTGCCCTACAGATGCTTGGTTGAGACCACAATTCAGCTGGCCAGTTTTTCATCAGCTCAACATTAAAGGTTTAGCTAAATGTACCTGAACATTTGAGTTTTATTAGTGAAATGACTCTGTCAGCCATTACAACTGTGTAGTGGCATTTTTGCTCCTTGACTGGCTCATCTATGTAACTAAGACAAGAAGGTTTCCTGGAAAGCCAACAGACAGCAATGAAACTGTGCTGGGGGTTTCATTTTCTTCAGAAAGAGGGCACTTAGAAGAACAAAAGGGACATGCCAGGATAGCAATGAAAACAAAATGTTAGCACAAGTTGTTTGAAATCTTGTCTTGTTCCCTTATTTAAGAGGATCCCACCAAACTGGAGTACAGCTGTACAGTATTAAGTGCATCTCCATGATTTACATGCTTTGGTATAGTGTCTGTTTGCTATTCCTACATGCTCTGATGGGGGCAATTTACTTCATGTTTTTGACACCTACAGTGTCATTTTGATTGGAGGGTATGTCCACCAAGAGCAGCAAAAGGAGTGTCACATGAGTGCCCTCTGTCCTCCTAACTGGAGGACAGCTCAGGTCTGGAAGGTATTTAACTTAAGGTCAGAGTGAACACAACCAAAACTGGCTGCACTGAATCACAGAGATGTGTCCTGATGGATGGCAGTGCTGAGTCAATGGTTGGACTCAAGGATTTTAGGTGTCTTTTCCAACCTTAATGATTCTATGGTTCTGTTTTAAACATTTCGTATCATTTAAACACTTCTCTATCATTTCAGAAAAATCACCCAGGCACTCTTGTGTCTGAGTCAGCTTGAAAAAACCTTCAAAAGAAAAAAAAAAAAAAATGAAGGGAGGGCTCCTGAGAAGTAATTTACCTTTTCCTGGCAAGATCTGTTCACAATTAGTGTCATTCTGCATCATATCCCTTTTTCCTTCTGCTCATGGTCTTGGTGATGAAAGTGGTAATGAATGTGACACCCTTTTCAGCAGTCTTCCTGATTTTTAATTGCTCTGATCTTTCATGTTAGAAATCCTTCATCCTGCCAGAATTTAAAAGTAAAATCTCTTGCTCATGCTGAAGATCTGCTTTTCTGTTTTGTGCCTCACAGAGAGTGTCCTTTGGTCACATAGCCCATAGAAGTTCCAGTGCGTAGCTGTCCTTTTTGTCCTAGTTTGGTCTTAGCTCTTCTTTTGTACTACAAGCTCTGAACACAGCTTTAAGCACACATACTGGACATTCATCTCACTGATTCCATACAACTGCAGAACCTGAGAGCAGCTTATCTGTTAGAGACCAAGGAGACCTTTACCTTAGTGTTTTCTGGCAGAACCCCAAAAAGGAGCTTTCACACACACTGCTCTGTCCCTCATGAGGCAAGTTAAATCTGTTCTGCTACCTACAACAGAATGTAGCTCAAGATACCCATCATTTGTTTTCTTGCTTAAAATGTGACATAAGATTGCAAGGTAGAACCAATTTTAAAATCAGTCCTAAACTTAGGGCTATGTACTTTGTTTTAGGAGCATTCCTTTGGTATCTGTGGAATATTTGAAGCAATAATAAAGTTTCACACAAAAAATATCAATTCAAACTCTAAATTAGATATAAAAGAAGTT
Organism: Trochalopteron elliotii; assembly: GCA_024734555.1. NCBI lineage: Eukaryota > Metazoa > Chordata > Aves > Passeriformes > Leiothrichidae > Trochalopteron > Trochalopteron elliotii. The sequence continues at coordinate 2,031,292 of JANPWX010000023.1, read as the reverse complement.
TGAATCTCTCTCGTCTCCACTACTCAACCTTCTTACTTTCAAAACCAGCAAAATATTAAAAGTCGGAGAAAAATTAACCTGGTTAACACATCTTATGCTATGATTATCTATCAAATGTGTTAAATTCAGCTTCAAACATTCTAAAAGGATAAGAATTTCTTACTTTGATATATGATTGATATCTTTGATATATTTATATGCATAAAATTGTACAATATGTGAATCACAACATGGTGTTTTGCTCCCTTTTCACCCTTCACCTCAGCAAACATAGATGAATCCTTTGGCTTCCAACCTGAATCTCAGTCCTGGGTGTTCATATCCTAGGTATTGGTTCTGACCCCATCCTTACTTTCTACATTACCACATATGGTTTGCTCTCTCTTGCTATTTCCTTCAACTTTACAGTTCTTTTGTCCTTGCTCATCTTCCTATTCAAGAGTGATACATTTGTGTGCATGGGAAGAATGTCATCTGAAGCCTTGGGGTGTCACCTAAGAATTGTGTTGAAATAATATTGCAAATTCCCCAAGCAAAGCAGTTATAAATGCAGCAAAATTAGAGCCTGAGCCTGCTTCCATTAGAATAAAAGAAAAAATTCTTGAAGGAGTAGCAGGATAAAGAGAAGGGAAAAAGCCACTACAGACAAATCACAGATTAAAATATTTTGGTTTTTATAATTAGTTACATTGCACCATAATCCATTAATCATAAGCATTATGATGCGCTTACAAGCATTAAGATTGGACCAGAATCACATTGTAACCTTCACCCAGCAGTTTTGCATTTGAGACATCTCTTGCACCTGGACCTAACTAAAAGACATTGACGTTTCTTGAGGGAACAAGCACCAAGGTAATGAACTGGATTGCTGTTAAATGAGCATCCACCTTTTGTACACAGGATTGGGAATTTCATCCCCAGGTGTCCTCTCAGTGAGTCAATGTTACATGTAAGCTGCAGCTAAATGCATCCATGTTCATCTGGTTAAACACTGCTAATTTTATATCACCTATATATGGAGTTTCTAATTTTCAGCAGTGTTGTGGCTATGTAGTCCCCTCTATCACAGTGAATAGCTCACTAAAATCACCAAGAGCCAAGAAATGGCTGTCAGCTATTTTTTAGTTCCCTAACAGCAGGGTTCTTTTTTATTTTCAGATAAAGTTAATGGATGCAGTTTTTCCACTGCCACATTTATAAACAATTTGGTTTAGGGGCTGCTAAAAAATACTTGCAAAACATCATTTAGGGAGCGAAAGTAGAGTATTTATGCAATATAGTGTTTATATCTTGTGGAATGACAGACATGCCGTTTAAGGAGATGTTGCTTTTCTCTCAGAAGTTAAGCACTTGGTTATATTCTATAGTTATTCATTCACTTGGTGGTAGCTGTTACTTAAATACCTCCTGTCTAATCTCTGTACACAGACTTGTGGGCTTGGCAACCAGCAGAGCTGCCTGGTATCATTTGCTGAGAAGTAACAGCAGCTCCTGGCTCACTCCACTGCCAGGGCAACCCAGATATCATGTTGATGTGCCTCTTTTTCTTCTATTTAACCCCCTTTGATTATTTCTTCCCTATCGAATTATTCTGTCACTTTTTGTTTATGTCTTGTTCATTTAGTTTTACAATCACATGTACATATGTATTCATGTCTACTGACATGCATTTTCCAAACATATATAATTAATGGTAGAGAAGTAATAAATGTCCATTGGGCTTTTGCAAATTATCTGCAAAGTTGCACCTGCCAAACTTTGTCTCATTATGCTCAAGAAAGCATTAATCTAGTGTGAATAAAGAGGAGTTTTATTGCCCTTAGTGTGATAGACCCATGAGAACTGGGGTGGAAGTGTAAGTTGTGAAAAGGCTGTTGTTTAGAAAGAATAAAATTGCACCTCTGATAAAATCTTCCATAATGTCTAAATGAGGCTCCAGTTAACCACATCAAAGATTGCAGAGAAAGAGAGATGGGGGTAGAAAAGCAAATGGGGGGAAGTTTGGAGTATAGGGTTAAATCACCTGAGCATGTGTCTCTGCACAGCTGCTGAGATACAGCTTGTTTTCTGCTGGTTTTAATAGTTAAGTCAAAGGGTAACTGCATGAAAATATAAAAATTTCTTCTGAGAAATAATCTCCTCTTACTAAGAAGACAAATCAAATCCCTGAGTATTGAATCATTTAACAGAACCTCATGATTTCCAGGGGTTGTTCCAAAGATAGTACAGCATTTGGAAACAGATCAAGTTGTTCTTACTTTACAAGCTGTCAGTCCAGATCCACATTCTTTTTAATAACAATAAAAAACATGTTCAGTTTGTCTGGCTTTTATTTTTTATTTTTGTTGTGTCATAAAGATACAATTTGGACTGGATTTTTGGATGTTTTCTTTCCCCTTAAGCGCTTCTATAGGAAAAAAAAATGGTTTAGATTTAGCAACAGCATGTTATTAAGTGCAGTTTGCCTGCTGTCCATACAACAGCTTTAATGCATAGCTGCAGAGGTTCTCTAAGACAGAAAATTCAAAGTTAAAAACTATGTAGCACCCAAGATCCCGCTGTGTAGTGTAAATTAACACTCAAAGACAATGCTGATTCATACAATTTTTCTCTTCCTTGTCCTGCATGTTAGACTCAGAAAGGATTTAAAAATAATGGATCTGAATTTTCATTCCTCCCTCATTTACCTGTTAGCTACTTAAATATCAATTAAGTGTGTGGAGAAATAGACTGCAAACAGTAGTGATCTGTGTGATATGGGAGAACTGGAACAGAAAGTAAATTCCATGAAATTCTAATGATCTTTAATGCTGGAGGTTATTGCTTCTCACTGCCTGTACCTAATGCTTTTGCTGATGTAGAACACTAAGGGGAAGGCATGAAGTAATAATACACTATTTGGTGGCCTGGAGAGGATAAGAGCAATAGCAGAATAGAGAAGCGCTCATAGGGAAGGAAGTTTTAATTGTTGTTAGCTTTGCTAATGAAACTAATTGTGAACGTTTGTGAAATTGTGAACCCAAATGTAGAACATTTATTCAACATTTATACCTCTAGGAAGGAGAATAGTGTGAAGAAAAGTAAAAGCAGAGGTTATCTGCTTTTCTAGGAAACTCCTCTTGCCCAGAACAAACCAACTGGGAACTGGGATTTCACTGTAAGCAGCTGTTCTCAGCGTCTGCATTTCAATCACACTCCTGTTGGGAGTACAATACATTCATATGCCAGCTGCAAAAATCAACTGGTATTACAGTGTGCTTCAGTGTATTTGCAAAATGGAAACAAGTACTGCAAAATACATGTTCTAAGGTCCCTGCAGGAACCCAAACACCAGAGCAGACACACCAGAGAAGAATATCAAGAGAACGGGATCTTGCAGTGAAAGATAGTATTAGAAATGCAAATAAGAGGTACGTGGCAAAACACCAAACTGGTGTTTCTCAATAACAGTGAGGATTGCCTTTGTCTCCAAAAGGCAGTGAAAATTAAGTGAGCCTGGAAGAAAGACTCCCACAGTTGCAGCTCTCCACTCTCCATCTCTGTCATTTATACTTGCTAAAATAAAGTTTGTAGAAAGTTATAGCGTTCATCAAAAAATATGACTCTCAAACGTCTAGCCCCAAGTATGCACAAGCATGCTGACTGCATATTTGTCTGTTTTAATGCTGTAGAAGATCAAATTTTCTAGGAAAATGCAAACAACTTTAGCAGCAGGTGGCTGAAGCATAGCCTTCAGAAAGCTGTTAAGAACCATTTTTGTCTGGAAAATAAAACATGGTTGCAAGCTATGTTGTTTGCACTTATTGATTCAGTGAAAAGAGTCGCCTTATGTTTAATTCAAATTGTAGTCCTGGCTTGGACAGGCTTAGAACAATCAAGTTTTTACAAATCCACGTGTTTAAGGGACTCAAGTGGTGGTTGTTCACACTGTCACCCATGATTTTTTTTAGATCATGTCTCCTCTTATGGTTAGAGGCAAGAGCTGAATCAGATGAAGCGTTACATGACGGAGGGAAAGGGAGAGAAAGGTACTGGTATCCACAGGAGGGGGATGAATATGAGAGCAGGGTGTAGGGCTGTGGATCAGTGGCAGATCAAGCAAACAGTGTCTCAAAAGGACTGAGAGGCAGCACCACTCTTTTTAACTACCAACCTCCACTTAATGGTACATTCAGCATCACATGGAAAATCAATACCCTAATTACTGGCTGTATTACATCTCAATAAAGATTTATTTTTGCCTCATTGGTGAAAGAATTAAAAAAAAAAAAGTACATGCATTCTTATATACTTCCTCTGCCCCCACCTTTTTTTTTTTTTTCTTGTTAAGGAAAATCACCACAGCTCCTAGACAAAAAGAAGAAATTACATTCTGCTAACAGAAGGCTGTTCCTCTTACAGGGTGGTGAGTGCACTCATTAGGTGATCAGCTTCCCATCTTCAGAGTGAAGATATTCTTGCCAGTTACTGGCTTCTGTCAAACATGGGCACGGATGATTCATCATAATAGGTTAATTTCACAGGAAAAGGTCACTCTGAGAATGTTACAACATTTATTTGCTAATTTAGTTGGGTCAAGAGTCCTTCAAAACAAGGGCTCTGCCTCATCATTACTGGGTATACACAATCCTGCACAAAAATTTTGGATGCATTTTTGTTCAAAAAAAGAAGTACTTTGTAAATAAAACCAAACCACCCTATATGCCCATTAGAGATATTTAAATTTAAAAATCAATGCAAAATCCTGTCTACAGTTACCTCAGAAATTTTCATCAAAGCACACATTCTCCCCAGAGACAATTTCTTTGCTAAAATCAGCTGTAGTTTTTCAAAATTGACCACAAGATTTTGTACAGAGCAGGATTTCTGTGGTTTGTGGATAGGTTTTCTTTAATTTTTATTTATTTTCTCAGATTAATTACTTTGGTCATGGAAGAAAGAGACAAGGTGGGCTATGAACAAACAGGACCTCTGCCCCTGCCAAGCTCCTGGGCAGCACATATGCACTGTGCTGCACAAAAGGTGTCTGCCTTGCACCTGGACCAAAGCAGCAGATGCCCTCCTTTTTAGGTTCCTCACAAAAACTCAAAAAAACTTCCAACTTCCTTGTACATTTTCTAATACCTCCTTCGCCAACATTTTAGTGGAGCAAGAGGCTGATGGTATACTTTCATGACAATATCAGCTAAAATAAATGCTGCTATGACTTGATGTTTCACTAGCCTCCCTTGGGAATATGATGTGGTGGGTACATAATTAAAAGCCAGACTCAGCTGTTCACACAGACCAAAACACTTCAAAAATCCTTCCAAAACACCAAAAACCCAGCACAGTGTTCCAGGGTTTTAGTGCTGACAAGAGAATATGGAGTCAAAGACCAAATAAAGAGATGAAAACGATGTTGTGATTTTAGTCCACAACATAAAAATATTTCAGGTACTCTGAAAAACAATTAGATAATGTCAATGGTGCACCCATGCAGCAATTACAAATTATACCAAGTACTGCTCAGTCTTTCACCCTCCACATGAGTTGTGACTAAGGCAAAAACACAAATAACACCATGCATTTAAACTCAGATGTGGAATGACACAAGTTTCCTTTGTCAGTTTAGCTATATGTATGTGTATGCATGCACATAGAGGTGAGACAGCTCACAAATAATCTCCCTCTCCCCTGTCCCCAACCTCACATCACCACCCCACCTGCCACCTGCTGAAGATTGCCCTGCCCAAACTGGTGGCAGAGCATGCAGAACCCTCAATATTAGCAAGTCATTGTTTAAAAAAAGCAGCACCCTTGGTGTCAGCAGCATGGTTCGTACTTAAGTCTTCCTTACAAGTCTTCCCTACAAGTGCTTTAAGACATTTAATATCCTCCAGGGAAGGCAATGCTGCTATCAGTTATATAATTCACTCTGAGCATGGTATTTCTAACTATAGACTAATGTGGTGCAAAGTCAGCTGTGAGTGGGTAGAGCTCAGAAAAATAGATGTAGATATCACCCAGAGAGGCAACACAGTAAAGCATCAGGTTTTGTCATACAGTCTTTTGCTGAACAGGTGAGACTATCAAGATGAATTTTTGAAGAAGGTTATGGTTGTTACCTCCCTGCACACCCTGAAGCATGCCATTACAGATACACTGCTGGGCAAGGAAGAGTCACTGGGGGTGCAGACCTTCTTCGCCTTTTTAAGGCCTTTTGTAACCCTCCTGGAAAATCATGGGGACTCAGATCCCCGAAGACACTGTGAGTCACAAAGCACACCCTGTTATGAATAAGGCACACTGTGTTCAGCTGCTGTACCTAAAGACTCTGTGGTTTACAGGCAAATGGTCAAGATTTTCTGAGATGAGTTGTGAAATATTCCAGGCTTGATACACTGACCAACAGATCATTAACTTGGAAATGAGACATGGAAGGATCACCTAAAGCATGACATCAGAAAAGTATGATCAGTTCTAAATTGTGAAATGGGTAGTAGTAACAGCATTTTTTTTCACTTCTGATGTAGCTATTTTGTAAAAGGTACATTATTTTTAGCCAGGACCTTTTTAGAGGTATGCTGCTGGGCTGATTCATACATCTTGGCACACTTGCAAATGCAGAGTTTTTGGGCTCCTATAATGGCAAACAGAAAAAAAGAACCACATGGAGAGAAGCGCTAAGCTTACATGGCTACAATTTCCAAAAGTAACTTCTGGATGTCACTGCAGAAGCCTTGTCCAGAATTATTGAATTTCGAAAAAACTATCTAGGCTCTCTGTATCCAAATCCATATATTGTATCCAAATAAATTCTAAGCTGATTATCCATCAGCTTGATCAAATTCAGTCAGAATTTAACAGACAAAGAAAAGTATAAAACTGAAAATACTGGAACCCTGCAAGATAAAAATCATGTGAATTTTAATCCCAATCACATACTGGCAGATTTTCCACTCAAACTATGCTGCAAGGCTTAAGTAGTATCTACAGAAATAAACTGTTCAGGGACAGGAACAAGACAGCAGAAAAACAATCTTTCTAGCTATGTACTTTACATTCTGTTATTATCTTCAGAAATCCTCCCTTCTTCTTTGAGTTGGAGGGAAAACACATGCTGGACTCAGATGGCAATTATCTCAATGGTTATTTAAACAAAGGTGGCAGAGCAAAAGTACCACAGGAATATCACAGCAGAAGGTTTCAAGTTAGACTGATTTTGTTCTACAGTGATTTGAAGGGTCTATTAAACCTGGTTTTAGGAATAGCTAACTGATAGGCCACTAGCACCACAAAGCATGAAAGTAAAATTATCTTCCGATTTAAATAAACCCAGTCAATCTCAGAATCTTTAGAGAGAAAAAAACGGATATCATTACAGCTTTATTTCTTCAAGAAGCCTTGTAAAACTGCTAAAAGAAAACAGTCCTGTTTTACATAGAATAGATCAGTACCTATTCAGGAACAATCCAGTATGACTAGATTCCCTGATGGATGATCAAGGTATCATAGCATAAATTCCATCTTCCCCCCATCCAAATGGACGCTCTACAGGGACAAGCCTCTGTATGTGGTATGTCCCGAAAGGCTGTAAAATGGACTGATGACAGTGTAACCTGATCACACTCAAGCTAAGATTATGATCAAAGGCAAAATTCTTATGAACTGATAAGAGTTTACTTCACTGGAGCACATGTGTTAAAATCAGACTGCCACTAATCAGGTGACATGACTGGAAGAAAGAACATTGCAGCAAGTCCTTATCAGTAAAATAAAAAGGGTGAGATATCAGGCAGATTTGGCTTGGGCTTTGAAGCAGGGTGAAAACTGAGTTGATACTGGAAATATGGTTCAAAATTTAGATCTAATCTAAATGTGTCCAAAATAATAACAGAAATTATACACAAGTAAAAGGTCTGTAATCAAATATGAAGACCAAACAGTAGGACAATCAAATGATGAGAGGAGACTCTCTAAAGACTTTTCTCTGTTTGTACACAGCTTGGAACAGGAGTGAGATTGGAATCACGTCTGTATCCAAGGAACTGCTCATGGATTTTTCAATTACAAGCTCCTGTATTCTTAAGGAAGGTAATTTTATGGTCTTGAAGCAATGCAACATCAGATAGTTGACAATGTCAGTGTTTGTCATATAATTCAAAGGCACAGAAACACAGATCTTCCAAGTTTAAGAAAGAGTTGTATTGAAATTCTAAGTCTGTTCTGAAAAATTCATACGCAAAAAGAGAAAATTCAGTGACATCACAAAGGGTTAATTTTAGAAGAAAGGATTTGATTAAGTTAAATTTCTAACAACACTTTTTCCATTCACTTGGGTGCAATTATTGGGACACCATCTTCTCTCAGGCATCATATATGCTTCTGCATGTAAGAAATAAAAAGGCCTCATAGATCATACAAGGGAAGATATGAACAGCTGCCCATTCTTCTCCATGCAGAATAATACCTTATTAAGTGGTGCATGAATTTTCAAAGCTAATTCATTTCTTCAAATTTCTCCAAGGATGAAGGAAACCCTGTTTCAGCTGTAGCCCCATTGCTTGGGTAGTTAAGTGGGAAATGTAATACTTGTAGTGCTCACATGTACTTGTAGATCATCCTTGCTGGTCAATGCACTTGGCAAAATAGGAGGGGGAAGAGGAATATATTGTACATTCCCAAAAATAAAATTTTAACTGCTGACATTGGCCAAATTAGAATCAATCTGCTCCCTATTCCCTTCAGTAAAGGTAATTCAAAATACAGTAATTTCTCTTACTTAAAATACCTTCTTGTTACTACAGAGTATATTTTCCTTTCCAGATTTCTCCTTATGAAGAAATGTCTGTTTTCTTCTCTATACAAGATACTAGAAGCAAAGTATTTATTTTCAGGCAGAGTTGAAGAATGAAGCTGCAGTCAAGAAAGTTCAAATTTCAGAAAAGTTGCATGGGATTGAAAACCAGAGGTTAGGAAATTGCTGCTCAGAGCTAATGATAGTAGTCACTATTGGACTGCTTTGGCAAGTCTTGCCTCAAAGAAGATCTGTTATCTCCTTACCCAGAGCGCCTATATTTGTATACTCTTCCTACCAGAGGCCAGGGTCATGGAGCAATGTCTCACACCTTTTTACAAGGCAGGATTTTCCTTTCCCTTCCTTTGGTCCCTCTGCTTAATGCGGCTGCAATCTCTGTGATGCACAGGGAGGTTAATCCACCTACAAATGAGCTGTGCCCTTGGTGCAGGGCCATGCAAAGTGTCTCAGTGCGGAGCTGTCCCAGTCCAGCAGGACATAACAAATCACATGCAGCCCAGTGAGAGCAAGGAGATATCCTTCCCATAGTATGCTGCTTTCAAGGTACACCAGTTAACTGGTATGCCAGTTATCCCACCAATCTTCTATTATTTCAGATTGCAGAAAATTTACTGTAAAACCTGTGTATTTTAAAAAGAACCAGACTATAAGTAATTTTCATGTGCCACTCCATTATGGTAGATAATGAGATTTCACATTTTATTTTACTGATAATAGAATCAGGGATTTAAGTGCCCTTGTCAGAGCATACAATGAAGCTTTGTGAAAATAGATAGATTTTTATTACCAAAAACATACAGCAGAATACTTTTTCTCAGAAAGTTCTGCCACAAACATATGACAACATGCCAGGCAAGAAAATCCATTTCCTTGTGCCTTAGTTTGTACTCATTTTCAGCAAAAAAAAATTTAATGGCATACGACTGCCTGATAGCTAGCGCAGAATTTTTTTTCCACACAGTATGTATTAAAAAAGATAATCCTTCACACTGGAGCTTACAGAAACACCAAGAAGTAGTTCTAGTGCTCAGCTTCTTGCCCATGCCCTTGGGAGAAGTGCAGAATCCAGATGTCTTCAAATGAATCTCCCTTTTCCTAAATTGTTTTTAAGTGATCCTAGTTATTTCAGTTATCTGGGAGATAAAGAAAATGGAAAGGTTGGCTGTTTTGCTCTTGAGTAAAGTATTTGCATCCCTTAATGACTCTAATCTTAATGAAGAGGTAAATGAGACTTCCAGAATTGGATAACTTTAAATCCATTGGATAGCTTTTCATGGTTTTTTTAGGGAACAGTTCCTTGCCCTAAGAAGCCACCAGTCTGTACAAGTAGCGCTGTACACAAAGTGATAACGAAGTTTGACTTAATTTGGTTTCCCTACCTTCTTCCATCACGCAGGGTGCAGAACAACGCAGCTAATTACATAACCATGGCTGCTTTTCCTTGAAGTGTACACTAAAGGCTACTTCAGGGAAACTAAAGGCTTGTTACAGTACAGAGAACTGGGCCTCCATCCGTGCTAGGACAGTCTGCTCTGAACTCTCAAGATCTTGAAATACTAATAAACGAATTTTTCTCTGGAGACTTACTTTTTTTCTAAATTTCAGTTTTTAATCCCAGCAATAGAGCTGTTCAACAGAAAAGGTAGAGAGGGAGTATTTTGTCACAGTTGAGACAGACATGACATACAGAGTAATATGATAAAAGTTTTCAGAAGATTCCTCTTTATTCACAAAGCTCATATTTACAGGAAATATAAGAAGGCACTATGTTAAACTTAATTGGTCAGCAATACAGTGAAACTCAGTTCATTGGTTGGTAAGGGCTATTGTGTATGTCTATCAACTTTTTTCTCTCTAGATATGTTTACATTTTTCCTTTGTGGGTTCACATGGGACAAAGCTTATTGTTTGCACAGGTGCATTTGTTTTCACCCTCAAAATAGATTGTTGTGTTAAAGGAATTTCTCATTCTCAAAATAGCTTCATATGTGTTCTGGTTTAGAGCAAATTTGGGAGGAAACCTCCGAATGGGGTTTCTCTGGAGAGAAAACCCAAACAGCCCCTCCCTCCCAGCTGGTCCAGGAAAAGAGCTCCTCAGAGAAAAGAAAAAGAAAAGACTACTTATTTAGCAAACAAAATGCCCACAAGCATAAAGGATGAATAATATGAAACAATAAAACCTCTCGCCACTCTGAAGAGAGATGACAAAACTGAGAGTCCGTGCCAGGAGTTAGCTCAGCTCCCTCAGTCTCTTATCAGTCCCTTCAGTGCTGGAAAATGCCTAGTCCAGGCCCGATGGGCCGCGAGCACAAGATCCCGGTGCTCCTCTGGGTTTTTCAGCCCAGAGCAGATTTAAACAGTTTCAAGAAAAAGGAAAACAACAGTCCAGGAAGCTTCTTGGCCTCAGCTAGCTAGACGAACAAAAGTTAAAAAAAACCTCTCTCTCTGGCCACTGTCCGTGCATCCGACAAACGCACATGGTCCCAAGGACGAAGAAGAGATGCTGAGGAGTTGTTATAAATGATCAACTAGCCAATCGGATATAAAGAATAAATTTTATTTTTCCATTTTAAAATCTATCTGGGACAGCCACGGAAAACAACATTCGAATGTTGGGTGAACCAGACGACCGACAGCAGGGCTGCTATCTCGCACTGTTCCACGATTCGCTGGTGGTTGAGTCTGGGTTCTTATACTGTATTTTGTGCCTCCCGGCAGCAGAGGTATTGTGTTTTTCAAATTCAAACCCAGTCTTTCACTTGATGATGAACCCGCAACAGACTTCCCGGTGCTGGGCCACATCTGAAAGGATTTTCCGGGAATCTTCTTTTGGGATGATGATGTCGTCAAATTCAGGGTCCACCCTCGAGATGGGTATCGATGTGTTGATGGTGGGTTGATGGTGAGTTGATGGTCCAGGTGCCCAAGATCTGATTAGCTCAAGGAGCTACATCCTGGCAAGCCACCCTCCTTTCTGGTGTAAATCGAGATGTTAGTTTGTGTACAAAGCATGTCCCGGTATTTGGAGAACGCCTGTCCCATTCCAGGAATCAAGGTTACTTCTATACTCACAGGGTTACAGAAAATACACATTCTATCATCTACTATAACTTCTACTTTTAATTGCACAAATTTATGATCACATCTATTACAGGAGTGAACGCTGTTTTTCAAAACAACCTGCACGCTTCTTCTTTCCCTGCTCACTCTCAGAACCAGTCTTAAAGGTACAGAACACACAGCACACACAGCACACACAGAACACACGCCTAGGGATACAGGCGTCATAGTCACCCTAGGACAATATGGGAACTTGCAAATTGCTTGTTAACTGCACTTAAAAGAAATGGCAGGCCAGCTTTTCCCCCTTCCACAGTATTTAAAAAAAATAAGAATAAAAGTGTATTATTTTATATGTTACTATTTTATTCCCCAGTAGTCATATATCTTGTCCTTCGATTTTAAAACAGGAGGGGTCTGCAGACCAAGCGAGGCTCCCTTCCATACTACCTGTGGCAGTTCACATTTCTGTGCACTCAGTCTTACCTCCTGACTTGGGAGTAACTTTGGGAGTAACTAAATACTTTTATTTTTAAATAAAGTGTCAAGAGCTAAACCACTCCAAAATCAAGGTTATAACTATGTACTCCATTTTCTTTTTTCTTAAAAAAAAAATACATCTAAACTAACAAAAAATCCCTGTTAGTTACAGACCTGGTTTTAATTATTGTACTGTAGAACCAATGCTTGCAATCAACTCTCACTCTCTTGGGAGTTTCCAAATACTGTTTTCTCTATCACTGTCTTCCGTATTGATTAAAAAAAGTTATTTTAAAAAAATAAATCTGTCATTTACATATCTAGAGTATAAACAGTATTTGTTCTCTAATATCTGTGAAATTAGACCTCAATAGCCACAAAGGCTTATGGCAATTTCTTCAATTAATACGAGAGAAATCTTTGTCTGCATCTATTTTTATGTAAGAGATAAATAATCAAGATGAATTTAGTACTAAAGACAAAAGGGAGGATATGATGGTTTGGCATACTCTTGGCATAAATGTGACAGTCTTTTAAAATACAAACCAACCCCCAAAATACTCCAAACATTTTAATGCTGAGCTGATATCACTGTTCTAAATAAAAGAAGCATTACTCTTGTTATAGTCTGTCTTTACTTCCATTGCACTCCAGTCATGGAGAAGTCACTTTATGAGAAGTCACATATGGGATTGCATCTCATTGATGCACTGTAAGGGAAAAGACTATTAAATGAGACAAATTCAGCTGCCAACACTGAGAACATCAAAGTATTTAAATGACAGCAGAGCTGGAGTTAAAATAGCTGCGATACAAGAGTTTAAGAGATGACCTTCTCTTGAATGGTGACATGATTTGCCAATTATCCATCAAGCTCTCTGTGGGTATTTGATACGTTTATCAAATATGAAACTATTCATTTTAATATAGTGGAGAGCAAGGTTTTATTCATTGTGAGGTAGCCTCGTTATCCCATTGCGTTTTATCATAGAGACAGCACAGCCACCTTTTAATGTTCCACATCTAATGGCTTTTAAGGGTGAGAGATGCTTGCCTGTCCTAGCTAACACTTCCATAAAAAAAAGATGCCCATTTATAGCAGAAAATTAACTGCATAATGAAATGAATACACTAGTACACAGTAGGACTACTGCACCCATCCCAATCACATTGCACTTCTGGACAGAGCACACATCTCTAGCTTAGTACCAAGGGATATTTCTCCTCCAGCATGGATTCTCTGGTTGATCACCAGCCTCTGAGATTTCTTTCTGGCTGCAGAAATTTATGATATTTTTCTTGCCTTAAGTGAGGAGACAGACTGCATTTTGATAAATGCATTGTAAACAAGGAGCCAGGATGCACTCAGGAAATAAACTACAAGGGACTGCTATCAAGGAGACAGACTGACCTGCTGTATGCAGGTGGAACAGAAAGAGCAGAAAAGAAAGGACAATCAGTGATTACTTCTGGCAAGAGAACATGAGTTTTAGCTCCTTGTTTTACAATAACCTGCTAAATAATTGAGTGTTCTTTAAAAAATCAAAGATACATGTTTGCTTCTTAAATTTCTCTAAAGAATAACTATTTATATATGACTGATAAGCAAAAATGAGATAATTCAGACTAACAGAACTGCTGAGCATTGGCTAGATAACAATTGTCTTATGTAAACTCAGTCTGACTATAATCAATACAAACACTGCAGGGCTCTTCTGAAGGTGATGGAGACAAGGGGAGGGAAGATGATTGATGTTGAAGGAAGAGAGGATACAAGAAGCATTGTTAAGATGTGAGACCAAATGTCAGGAAGACATGGATGGTCACTGGAGCTTAGAAGGAGAGCAAAGATGAATACAAGCAGGTAAAATGAGATTAACTGATACTTAAAAACTAAACAGCTATAGTCTCACCCCATTATACCCATGTACTACATATATATTCTCTGATAATAAAAAAACCCTAACCAAGCAGCTGTAGTCTCTACAAGAAAGTAAGAACTGACATAAGAGAAGAAAGGCCAAAAATCTCAGTCAGGTGATTGAACCATATCAACAAAACCAAGACGGAAACCACTGTATAAATTTGACTTCATTGCTTGTCCACAACCTCAGGTAAATGTTAGGGTCCTGAGGCTTGCCTTAGGAAAATGTGTAGGAAAATAAGGTGTTCCAAGGACAAATGACACTAAACAGAGAATGTATAAAGGGCCAAAAATACAGAATATATGTCTAAAAGAAGAGTAAATACTACAAAAATGTAAAAAAAGAACAAAGTATATCTCGCACAGTGCAGGAGCATAGAAGGCAGTGAGGGGAAAATGCTCTAAATTGGATGCTCTAAATTCAAAAGTAAAACACTGTGCTGCAGTGTAAAAATAATAACTGAGTACAAGTACTTGAAGAGGAAACAAGCGTCTCCTTTATTTTGAATACTCACAGTTTTCCACCTTCACTTTAATGTTATTAACTCAATAGATGGAGAAAATCCAACCAGATAGATCAAATTATTACCTTGTTTGGCACAAGGTGGTCCATTGATGCTTGCTTTTCTGACTTTTTTATTTCTCATGATCCTAGTAGTAAAGTTCAGCAGCTTGGAGAAAAAGCCCTTCCTCCACTTGGCAACATTTCCCTACTGAAACTGAAATAAATTAAAAAAAACTCCAACAACAAAGAAAACAACAAAACAAAAATACATATAGTAACATATCACATGGGGATTTCTGAGTTGCAGCCTGAAATATGAAAGTCTGAAGAAAATCGAACACTTAAAAAGGAAAGCAAAAGAAAGAGTCAAGAATAATAATGAGGACTATTAAAAAGAAATGCAGAGGCCCTCTCTTTTCTCCTCACAGAACTGTAGTCACAGCTATTGAAGACAATTAAAGGCTTCAGTTCAGATAAAAATCTCCATCACTATATGTTATACACACACTCAGAGAGGATGAGAAATGATTGCTGCCTCAAGCATTGACAGTCTAAGAAGAAAGGATAAAGGACAGAAGATGAAATAGGGGCACAGAGGACTTCTTGAAAGACACTGTATTTTTTAGGTACTGAATCAACAAGGTCTTATATATGCACAGTCTTTCTTTGAAGACACAGTTAAAGGTGACTGTTTCAAGATAGGTATGTACTTAAGTATCTTGGTGGACTGGAGTCAGGTGTCTTGGCAACTGACAGGACTGAGCCTAGAAGATGTCTATGGTTGTGTTGAGGATGGGCGAAGGAATAATTACAGCCTGTTGATTTTACTGATGTGAGCCTTGGTATCTCTGATAAGCTCTTGTCAGAGCCGCTCATAAGCACATGAAGAGTGTCAGGTCCACACAGAGCCATTCCTTTTAATAAAAGTAAGAAATGGCCAAGAAATATGAAACACCTCACCTTCCAACCACACTTCAGTGTTGTGCATGTGGTAAAGCACAGAAAAATATCTCAAATGTATATTATTTCCCTCAGAGAATTTGGAACACTTGAAAACACTAAATTGTTAGGTTCCACCATCCAATCTTACATAGTTCCTGTTTGCAACACTAAAGATGGCAGAGAGACAAGCTGTCCAGTGGGTGGTATAAATTAGCAAAGAAACATTTCAAAGAGACATAAATATAGAAAACATACTACGGTTTTCTTCCTTAATTCAAAACTGCCACAAATTCTGTTGTATACTTGCATATTTTCTCAGCTGCACCAGCTGAGTTGGAAGACTTCAAATTGCATCTGGGATTCTGTATATACCTGGATTAAACTGCACAAACTCCCCTGAGACAAAAGAGTCAGGATAAACTTGGTGAGCAAGGATTTCCTTAACAAAGACACAAAATGTACAGAATAAGGTGCCCTAACCAAACCTGCCCTGCAACATCCTTATCCAATCGATGGGGAGAACAATGGCAAAGCAGAGGGCAAGGGGAGAGAGAGGGGCCAAGTTGCAGGGAGGAAAATCAGTTGCTTGCAAATCAGCTAACAGTCATGGAGAAAAGACTGAATTTTCTTCCACAGAAGGCAGATAAAAATCAGCAAACATTAATGGCTGGGGATGCAATTTTACCTGTGAAGTTCACATTTTCTCAGTTAACAAAAACCCCAAAATAATCAACAAAAACCCCACCAGTTCTGTGTTGCTTGGCTTTGTTGGACAATATCTATTTTATCCTCAGGTATTTGAATCTTTGAAACCATATTTTTCACAAGACTCTAAGTTTTATGTTTGTATGAAATAACTACTATGGACCCTTAATGAGATTTATAAAATGTTTTCTGCTACACATATCAAATAAGGGGTAAGCAGTGCACCTTTGTGTCCCTCTACCATACTGTTTGCTCTTTCTTGGGGTACCTGTAGCCACAGCTGTCTTCCAATTAGTTGGTTGCGGATAGGAGCTTTCAAAAGCTCCTAACTCCAACAGAAGGCAATACCTCCTAAAAGCTGGTCAGCAGCATCCCTCACACTCTGAAGCATTTCTCCATGTTGAAAAGGTTTCACCAACCCTGGAGGTGTTTAAAAGATGTGTAGATTTGTTTGGGACACACCACAGGGATGGAATGTGGCTTAGTGATGAACATGGCAGTGCTGGGTTAATGTTGGACCATATGAACTTAAAGGTTTTGTCCAACCTACATGATTCTATGATTCTATGATTTTTCAGTTTTTTTGGTGACTGATGAAGTAGAACCAGGCACTTGACAGAAAATATTTAGAAAGAACTGTGTAAAGAATGGAAGGAATTGCAGTGGTTCCTTATCACTTAAAAGATTTGCATGATTATACGAGAGAATGAAAAGAATGTGTGTAAAGAAGACAAATAGCTGATGGAAAGCTTATGTATCAAAAGAAAACAAAGTCTTAGCAATAATTTCACCTGAATACTATTGCCTGTGCAATTGTTAGATATCATCTTTTGCTCTTCTGTGTTCTGTCAATGATGTCACAAACCAGCAATAATAACTCAGAGGACTGAGATTTCTTCCTTTATACATCTTTCCTGGGACATTTCAGGATTTGCATTGCTTCTAGTTTTCAAGAGTGGTTTTATTTAACTATCAGTTTGTAAGAAGCGCGCTTTTCTTCACCTCCCTGCACACTTCACATTGGGACAGGAAAAGAAATGAATGAAAAGCATTGTGAGACCCACAAGCACTAAGAAAGAGGAGGTGAAAAGAATAATATATATGTCCCTGAAGGAAAGAACCATGTTAGAAATAAAGATGAAAACCGGAGTAGATTTCAAAACTACTCAAACATATGAGACTGCTTGTATTAAAAATGAGAAGGAACACATTCCTAAGTTTTCATACTTAGTTTTACTTTCTCTTTCAACTTTGCAAAAAGTTCTTTGCTAGTAGAGGTATACATTTCTAATAAAAGAATTGCATTTAATATTAATAAGGTACCTTCGCCTGTCACCCTCAAGTTGCTTCACAAAATGTGGTTCTCACAGTTTTTCATAGTCAGATGAACAGGGCAGTCTAATTAGGTCCATCTCACTCTAGTAAAAAAGTGGAAGAGAAGCTGAACAACCCATATTCCAAACACTTATGTTGAGTGTTGACTCTGAACTTATTACTACACATGCATACATTGGCACAGTTCAAATTCCTGGCACAAGCAGTTCAACCAGAAATGGAAAAGAGAATAGATACTGATTCGTGTTGAGACATCAGACTTGAGAAAACCAAATTCAGTCCATTATTTTGCTGTAGGTGTCAAAGTTTCTCAGTTAAGGTACTTTCTGTGCTTACAGCTGTCATGAATCTGGTATCATTATAAATGTAATTACATCAAACACAGATTTCTTGGATGCTTCTAGAAATCTAGGAATCTAGGCGTAATTAAAGGGACTTTAGCAGTAGGGACTCTAACAATTCTCGCTGATGTCATGGTGACAAAGAAGTTAACATGCAAGGCTTTTGACCCATGGTCCTTTGCTTTACGTGAGGCAACCTTTCAATAATTACTTGCTCTATACTTCTGACCTCCATTTAATCCCACATGCCAAAGGAATGAACAGCCTGGGATAATTTAGGTCACCAGGCTCGCACTATCACTGCCAACTACCATTCCTCAAGACTACAGCCCTCATGCTGACAGCCCCCTGTTGCTGTTAGCTCCTGGAGGCAATGCAATGGAGTTTCACCATCACTATGCTTTTGTTGTAGCCTTCTCTTCTGACTGTCAGCAGAGTTTCCATTCTGAAGCGCTCCTGCCCCACTGTGCCTGCCCTGGCCATGGAAGAGCAAGCAGCCGAGAGGTCTTGGATACAACTTTCTTTCTTGGGGCAATGATATTCCAATTAACAAAGCTGTTTGAGGAGGGAAAGGGAATGCTAAGGACACAAAGGATATTTGTCTTTCCCATCCACTGTTTTAGACCAGTATGTTTAAGATGAACATGAGTCCTAAGCACACCTCTCTGACAAATCTTCAACAGCTTCCACAGGCTTCAGAAAAATCTTCAGAAGCTGTCCTGAAACTCATGAAGTAGTGCAAAACAACCCCCAAATGACTGAAAAGAAAGAAACCCAAAGCTCTGTAGCACTTCTCTTCAGTTACATATTACTATACTATTTTTTTACTCTTTTATAATGTTTGTCAATAAAGGCTCGTAGGAGAAATCTCACAAGGAAGACCATCAAAATTTAGACATGGTCTCTTTATGCTAGGGCAGGTTTATTGACAAAAAAATGATGAAGAATAAATATTTGTCCTGTTAAATCTGACTAGGCATTTTACACGATCTTTATACAAGTACCGAATAAGATAGAGATGTAATTTTAACATTGGTCCCATCCTCTAAAACAAGAGATTTTGATTTTTATTGCCATGAATAGTTACACAGACAGAGGAAGAAGAGGCAGAGTGAGAATTTCAGTGTACAAATATTTACATTCACAAGTTAAAAACTGATACAGTCATCTACCACACAAGGCAGTATCTTACACTGCATTTCATTCCCTAAACAGCTAGAAATTGAGATCAGACTTCCCATAGGATTAAAAGTATACACTGAAGTTGCCCATGTTTAAAGTACCAGAGAGGCAGATAAAAGTTTGAATGTCATGAGACTGTAAAGGAAAAAGAAAATCAGAGAAAGGTCATTGGAGGCCAGCAAGCGAGAGACTAAAGACAGCTTGCAGAACAAGAAGTTCATTTAAACACAGTAATTTGAAAACAGGCACAACAGGAGACGATCTATATTATCTTTTATTTGCTGAATCTTTTTGCTTTTACTACTGCCAATTCCTCCCCTGCAGTTTAGACCTGGCAGCTAAATCTCTGTTGCTTTCCAGCAGCTTTCAGAAAACAGATAAGAAACCAAGCTAGCAAAGAAGTAGGCTAAAGTACTCTCACTTTCTCACTCACTCCCTGTTCAAGTACAGCAAGTGAATCTTTCTTCACAGCATCATCTAGGGGCTTGGGAACTCTTGACAGCAGAAGTCTTATACTGACCTACAAATGTCCAGGTCTGTGACTACCATAAACTTCTTATAATGGTTTCCTAAGTTATAATATACTTTTTAGCTGTATTGTGTATATCTTGGCAAAATAATGAGACTTAGTCCATGCTTAGGCCTCACAACGATGATACTCTCTTGATATGGAAGGCCCTGGAGTGGCTTGGACCCTGCAGAGAGAAAAAGAAGGAAAAACATCTAGCTATTATCTCGATGGCAGAATCATTCTGCAATGAAAAACTCATCATATTTTACAAGAGAAATAATACACAAAAGATGCATTGAAAAAAAAGGGCAGCATACGGACTAGTCTGTTGTTATGTATTTGTTAACAGACTTTTATTTTTCACAGAAATAAATATCTACTGAGTCCAAATGTTCTCATGCTATTAAGAAACATTTCCCTCTCATCCTTTTTAGAAACAGCTGCTGCATTCTATGTGGAATACAAAACCAATCTTTTTAAGCCATCAGTGATTGTGCTTGAATGCAGTTACTTTTGCACTTTGTTGACTCTGCTTTAAAGTCTTAAAAATAAATCAGCAATTCATTCTGCACATCTTTACACCTTAGAAAATTGTTGAAATGCTATTATGAGGAAACAGAATTGGACAACATCTACTGTGTTAAATGTACTTTGATCACTGACTACAGCAGGAATGCTATGCATTGTCCTTGCTTTATAAAAAAATGAAACTTTGAGCCTGCATCCTACTGTCTATCGGGATGTAACACTGCAAAGCAAAACCTAGCTTGGAGGTCTAGAAGCTTTGTCTCCTTTTCTTTCTCAACTGATAAGTTACGCTCCGTTGCTAAAACTACTAAAGTTTATATTCCTTGCAGAGTCCCAAATGAGATCCAGCTTTGATTCTCTCACTAATGTTTCTTTGCGGTTCTTCACAGCTGAAATTCTCTAATTTCAAGAATTCTGGCCTCAGACTCTGGCAGATGAATGGCTGAGTCCTGCTTGCTTCCTTTCATTCAAGAATTTCTTCCTATACCTTCCTTACTAGTAATGATATGCCTATGACTTTCTGTTCAAATGCTACTCTTTGTTGTTGAGGTAGTTCTACCCAACTATCAAAACAAAGTTTACAGGCAGCTTTTCAGCTCTTATGACCAGAGCTGAAAATATTAATTTCAGACTAGACTTTTATCTCTCTCCTTGGTTCCTCTCAGCACAGAGAAAAAGAAGATTTTCTAGAATGCCTTTGTAATCACTGCTTACTATTCTGCCATCCTTGAAAAGAAGGGCTCAACATTCCTCATTCTCAAGTGTAGTCCTCTGTGTGTATTTATTCTGAAGCACAAGGTGTTTTCCAAATTTCCTAATCTTGTTTTTTGGATTGTTAAAGATAACAATCTTTACACAGTCCATCCCAATGTGTATCTATTCTACTGATTATTTTGGTAAAAGTGTGGGATAGGACTCTCATTCTCTGATCTACAGATCTGACCACCTATTTGTGTCAGAGGAGACTTGGAACTGGAGATGATCAACCCTTTGTCAAGTAAAGTTTAATTCAGTATGACAGAAAATTTCTCAGGAACAAAAAACTTAAGTTCTTCTCTCAAATAGGAGAGGCTAGACAAGAAATATCTACTATTTGGCATACTTTAAAAAATCTTGAAAAACTGTCTATGTGACCCAAAAACACTTAACCAAAGCTTACAAAAATTTCTTCACATTCAAGGTATCTAATTATGATCTCATTAACAGAAAACTTCCAGAAGCTTAATGAGAGAGTGAGATTTGGTTGTTTTTTTCAGCATTTCTGGAATGGGTATGCAATCAACTTCAAACCAGATTCAATTCAAAGACTAATTCTGGAAGGATATTGATACAAAGGGACCAATGCAAAAACCTACTGAAGTCTGTAGGAGCCCTTCAGTTGTACAAAGACCACAACTTGAAGTGAATTCATTGCAGGCTTTGGTCTTAACTTAGGAAAAGCTTCATTAAACGGTAGAAGAATAACATCATTTTATAGAGACATAAAATCTGAATGAGACCTGAGATGGCCCAAGTCTTCCTCTGTGTATGTACTCATAATCCAAAGAAAACTGATGACAATATTGATATTAGTCCATGAGGGAAGCTGTACAAGTATAACCAAAGCATTAAAAAATCATTATGCAATATTGAAATTTAAAAGGTTGATTTCACTTGATTCACTGGAATCTAAGAAGAGAAGACTCAAAATATTGTATATGTTTGCTGTGATACAAAGTGCAAAGTAAAACACTTTTGCTTGCAAAAGTTTTCCTAAGCTCTAGGAAATGTTAACTGGGTACATGTAAGTTGATCAGTTACTTTACTTCAGTGTTGAGAAGGAATAAATATGAAGATAGCAGTAATTTCTTTTTTTTTTCTTTTAATTGAGATGCCTATAAATCCCAGAAGAGTACTTTTTTGAATGGGTCAATGCATTAGGTCTGCAAGTTCAATCAGTTATGCTACCATAAGGCTGTAAAAATCTACAACAAAAATAAAATACCCCTAGCCCATTAGATTAAAAATAACTATAAATACTAAGTGTGTGTGTTTATGGAATCAATTTTTGGACATGTCAACTGATTTTTGAAGCCTTCAGATTGACTTCTTAAAGGACATTGGCATGTTTTCTTGTTATAGAGTACTACTAATACCTCATGAAAAAGCATTTGAAACATGAATTGAGGGAGCATGTATTAGTAATAAAATACAGCTTTGTTCATGCTCTATTTCCATTTTTAAAATTTAATTTTTTCACCATGTTTCTCAAAATCTTAATTGTTTTGAAAAAGAAAACAGTTAAACTTGGGAAGTAACAGATATGATTTCAGTAACCAAATGCAGCATTTTAAAGAGGTTGCTTATAAAACAAATGTAGACTCCTAGTCCTCTATTAGTTCTAATAAGAAAATTTTGATTAATAAATCACCTTTTTCAAACTCATCCTTCATGTCTGATTGCAAGGTATTAGGGCAAAATAAGATTAAACAAAAGATAAGAAAATTGTTTCCTTCCCCCATTCCCACACCCTCAGGGTTTCTGCAGTTGTGGGATTTGCTACCTTTGTAGAAAACTCTTAGAAAAGCAGTGGTATTAATGAAAGTGAACAAACTTCTCAGAGAGGTTCTGGGGAGGCTCAAAGAAGGGGAACTCATTTATTGGTTATAAAGACCCAATATATCTGAAATCCCACTGCTGTAATACCATTTATGAAGCTGCAAACTTCTGTCTCAAGAGTTTACTAAGACACAGGAAAGCCAGCCTGTTACATTTGCTGTATTTGCTCACGAACACAAAGATTATATTTATCCATACCTAAGTAGAAGACCTACCTGAAGAAATGGGTATAGTTCATGTGAAGTTCAACCCTGTTTAAAGGACTAATTAAGGAAATCCTCTGTGTGTAATACAAGTATTTACCTGTGGGCAGAGGTGTAAGAAGACACCCAGACAAATTTGGAAGCATTCATGGCCCCATGACAGTGCAATGAAAGCCAGATTTTGTCCAGCTGTGGTACAGGCTTGTTAACAAAGAGGGACATTTAGCAGGGACAATGATTCTTGCAACTATATATTTGCCAGACACTGACTAGCTCCCATACAGACCATTCATATGGGAAGCCTGTGCCTGCTCTGACGTGCAGTGCCCTTTGTCAGTGTCAGGAACTCGTTAGTACTGCTTCTCTCTTTGTCTAAATCCTTGTACTGTGCCCATCACAGAGGTGGCCAAGCACACTCCCCAGCTACAGACAGCTACAAGTGCTTCTGTGGCACTTGTGGGTTTGTCTATTTTGTACAAGCTGGGTGGCATTTAAACAGCCCTGTCTCAAAGCTTCAAAACTTGCAATTACATCCCTTTAAGTCATGTTACCGAGGACGAGCTGGTGAAGATTCTGTTTCCCTCTCTGTTCTTCTCCCTTGATTAATCGTGACAGCTGAAAGAAAGTGGCAGAAGGCCAAATAATCAAAGGGCATAGCAATAACAGTTCTGTTGCCCTGCAATTCACAAATTATTTCATTATCTTTCAACATTGCAATCAGGCAAATTCAATACTGTGCCAGCTGCCTGGGTTACACACATTCAGGTAGGTTTGATCTGATTAACATCCACTATCCAGAAAACTTTTGCTAGTTCTAGGAGTAGACAAACCACTGGAAAATTTGATATTTTTTCTTC
This sequence comes from Trochalopteron elliotii, assembly GCA_024734555.1. NCBI lineage: Eukaryota > Metazoa > Chordata > Aves > Passeriformes > Leiothrichidae > Trochalopteron > Trochalopteron elliotii. Next base: position 2,007,318 of record JANPWX010000023.1, on the reverse strand, counting down.
AAAGATAAAGAATATGTCAATATACTTGACTGCAAAGAAATAATTTCTGTGCAAGCATTTCAGTCTGGTGAATTTGAAAGATCTGAGTGCTCATGTTTTGCATCCGTTAAAAAATGGAATGCATTTTTCTACCTACCTTGTAAGCTGATTGTCAATGTACTTCAAAAAAGACAAGTGGAAAAATATATTTCATGATGTTTTTAAATCATCTTCTTATGGGCTTGCTGAGATTGACAGCTCTGAAGAAAAAGAAACATTCTTCATTTGAAATTAAATAGAATAACTTGGAATATCTGAAATTGTCAGGAGGCTTTTTGAAAGGATGTCCTTATGCACGTAACTGCAAGTCCATCTGTTGTTTTAATTTGTCTCTCTAATAATTCCCTGGAGTTCCACTTGGTTTGAATGTTAGAATAAACAGAAAGGAATCAAACCACACATTCTTTAAACAAAATTTATCCAAAAATACAGTTCTGTGCATTAACTCTTGCCTGTGTCAGCCTCATTTCAAGTTTCACTGTTTTCATTAACATTTACTGAGCATCTATTTAAAGAAAATGTATTCATTCCAAGAGTCAATGTGCCTTAAACAGAATTTTATACAGCTAAGAAGTTAAAGTAATTGAAGTATGCAGCTTTTTAAAACAGATAGCTGTATAAACCATTTCATCTATTTGCACTTTTGGATGTTCCTAAATTGTCAAATTTTCACTAAACATGCATTTCAACTTTCCAAATAGTTGGAAAAAAATAAAATTAAAGGCAATTTGTTAACTTGATTTCAAGTAATTTTTATTTGAATAAACAAAGAATAATACACTGCATATTAAAAATATTCCTAGCACTGATGCATGATTCAACTTGCTGTGCACAAATTAGTGAAATGCGAAATTTACTGCATCTTTTTCAAAGTCTAAGAAAATATTATTAACTCTGCCTTAGTTCTGGAAACACTGAGAATCCAGGCCAGTTCTGGACTGATTTAAAGGAAGAATTTTAATTACATTTAAACAGCCATTAAAAGAACAGTATAAACTGATTCTTTAAATTACATGAACTGATGGTTTGCATTATTCTGCAGCTAGAAATAAGATCAAATATTTGCTTCTAAACTACCAATGGCATAACAGCCTAAAAAGGCAGTCTCCAAAAATTTTCACGTTTTCCTTCAAGTCTAAATTATATTATTTGTGTAGATTAATTGAATGTTTCAATCTCAAGCTAAATCCCGATCTTCGGAATTGATAGAAATGCATTGGAGCCACTACCTCTGAGGCTATTACACATGCAAACTATATCTTGCATTAAGTATCATCTCCCTCTGTTAAAACTGACATTTGGAGTGAATATTTTAGAATTGGTTTCTAAAACTGTGTACTAGAACAGAACTCGCCATTTTTTTCGCATATTAAGGTCAATTATTTTTGTAACTGACTAGAAGAATCCTACAGAATCCAATGAAGGAAACATCACTCTCACTCAAATGTCATATGGAATTTACTAGTACTTACAGATACATCACTGAAAGTCTTAAAATGGCTAAAAAAAGAATAAAGTATAGTGAACTAGGCACCTTTGCATATGTTTATTTTTATGTCCATTTTAAACGCAGGTTAATTTTTGAGCAGTCATTCTGGATTTTACCTGCCCACTTCCACAAGTGATGCTGCATTTAGGTGAATTTGAATTGGCACCCCCAGAGGGATCTGCATATATCTGTTCAGTTTCACCCTATCATGGACATGCATTCCTGGACACAGAGAGCATTCTTTAGGAAACTCAGAACATGTTACGGATTCTTAGGAGTGCCTGTGCTGTGACCGTTTCCGTGATCAATTTCACAGTCAAATCTTCACCTGGAAGAAACTGGCCTAATCTTGGCACAAACTGCATATGAAAAGATTGGAGAACATAGAAAGGAGGAGAGAAAAAAGAAGTCTCAGATTTGAGGTTCTGTTTAATCTGCTCAGTTACCTAAAACACAGACTTCTGTGAAGGCCATGGACAAACTGATTCTCCTGTGCTTGCTAAAGAGCTTCCACATCTGTCTCCCCACCCAGTACTCATAGCCTCCCAATACTCACAGCAGGCTACCAGGCCCCACTGATAACCCTGAAAAGGTTATCTACTAAAAGGTAGGCAAAAGACATGACCAACTGTCTAAAAGTGGTTTTAGTAGCTCGCACTCTTTTAATCCACAGGTGAGCAGGAGACAGGTCAGTTGGTACACAAGCAGTGCTGGCAATGTCTCACAAATGTCCCACAGGACTAAGACAAAGGGTCACAGAAGCTGCACGAGACCAGCAGCTTCTTTTGATGGTGCATCTATTTTGAAAGATAATCCTAGGGAGTATCTTAGTATAAAGTGCAAGCCAGGCAGAGAGTGTTACCATTTTTGCTTTACTTATTTTTCCAGCAATGCATACAGTCATGTCTGATTTTTGATATATGCCTACTGAAGCCTTCCTTATTCAATGCCATTTTGACTAAAACACATAATTTCATATTGTTTTTACAATACTTTGCAACATAAGCACCTCACTCTCCAGCAGCTTTGTTCATAACTGCATTAGTTTTACCATCCAGTAACACCACATTCCACTGACTCTGCTGAAATCAGCAGCTTATAAATGGATAATGTCCCTCTCCTGGCCTCCATGAGGTAAAACTGTTATAAAAATCGAGAACAGTGAAGTATGTCAAAACGGCAGGCAGTCCAGCATGGCATGCTTACTCCAGCAGAGATGCCAGAGCAAAGCCAGGCTGAATTCTGCTTTGAAAGGCACAGACAGCCCCTGCCAAGAGACGCCAAAAACTGCATACTGAAATTCAAACACAAAATTTCATCTTGTCCGCCTCCATCAGCCCTTGGTCACCTGTCGACCTGCTCTATTTGTAGCTATTAAAGCGATAAGGCTCCAAAATGATACTTGAAGTATCTGCACACCACTAGGTGCCCAAACAAATACAGAAGAATTAACATTCAGCTTCCCAAGAGAGGTAATAATGATATCTGAAGGCAAAAATACACTAATTATGACTGTGATCAACATGACTGCTTTAGGTTGTCTGAGAAAATAAAAGAGGTTTATAGAGATGTGGAAAACACAACATGCGAAGCTGAATTAGTGAGAGGAAGAATGAAGAATTATACTTCTTCCATTCCCCTTCAGAAGGGTCTGCTCAGCTGTCTGTCTGTAGGAGGTTTCACTGAACTAGAGCACCTCCTTAAAATAGGCATGTTGCTCCTTGCTGCAGAGAAATAATCAGGAAGTGCACAAAGGGAAGGCTGAATTTAAGTTCTACGTTTTCCCTGCTTCCTTCTGAAGCTGCATACTTATTTAGTGCCTCTTATGGGCTACTGTGACTAATGCCACAGTCAAGTATGCAAAGTCCTTGGAAGGCCTAAAACCAGCATGGATCCTGCTAAAAACACATAGATCTTTTCCTCTCTGGGAGTATGCAACATTCTGCATGTCCCTAAGGCAAATAATACTCAGATTTTAACAGTTGCAACATATTAATTTTAAAAATCACTGAAGTGTCTCTGGCTAGAGGGAGCCCAGCCTAATCACTAAAGCTTATTGCCTCAGGGAGGTCTGAAGATTCTAGTTCCCCTATATTTCTGCATTAAGTATTTTAAAAATATATAAGCCCTAACCAAGAGCAAAACAAATCTCTAAGTCACTCAAATATTCTCCCAGTGATGCAAAGTCCCCGCAGCCAGAAATATCCTTTGGTTGTTAGTTATGCTGCTATTAACTATGAAAACACCCTCTGAATAAGCAGTAGGTGGCAGACAGTTCTGACAGAAGAGACAAAAGCTTGCTATACATAGGCATTGCCATGTAAAAATCTTCAGCATGGTGCATGGACATTAAACTCCACCCAATTCCCCCACTGAAAATGTTTCTCTTTTGTTTTATTGGTTTCATTCATCAAGAATGTTTTTCCAGACTTTCATGTTCTTTTGGGACAAATTCTAGGAGTCTTTCTGTTGCTGTGATGATGGGAGACCAGCAAACCAGTAAGTTATGCTGCATCATGCACAGAGAGTACTTAAAGGAAGTTTAAGACCAAATAAACTTTGCAAACATCATCACTGGGTTTGAATTATATGCTTGGTGAATTCAGCTCTTTTTGCTGGATCTAATCTAAAGAGGATATTTTTTTTCACACTCCTTCCTGAAGGATTCATTTGCCCCTGCTGCTTATTACTCATCAAAAGTCATCATTTTCTATCTGTGACATCCGGATAGGCTGTTGCCATGGAAAAGATTATGAAGCTGAAAACAAGCAAGCTGATTTGCATTAAGAAGCGAATTTCAAAAGAGTGCAACTTCTGTTCACAGAGGAACTTAAGACAAATTTGATCAGGTAGTGATAAGGTTACAGGAGAAAAAGAAAAGATTTACTTGAGAGACACCTATGTTTTTTTAAATAGGGTGATGATTGGTATCACAGAGCAAATTATAAAACCAAATTATTAAAACTATTCTTTTCAAGCACTCCTTTCCTGAATGTTCTTCTCCAGTTTCTCTTTCTCTTCTACTGAGCTCTGAAATAACAAATTTCCTACTGGCCACATATCCAGCTGCTGTGGTTCTGCATAGCTCCATTAACTTCAGGGAAGCTGTACTGCTTTATCAAGCAAAGGATCTGAATCTCTCCTTCAGGACAGAAATAACATGGCACATCCAGAAAAGGAATCTGTGCAAAAAGGATCATTTGAGGGAAATCAGCCCTTGATGTACTAAGTGCAGCTGAGTGTAGCTAACAACTGCACCACTTCATGGCATTTACAGCTACCAAATAACAACTGTTAATTGATTGAAGCATGAGATAAAAGTGTTTATAATTAGGCCTAACAACATTCACACACCTTGATTTGAGATGAAAGCATTGTCTTACCTCTGAGTTCTCTTCTGGCTATATACAGCTCTCCAGATGTCAAGCTTAGCAATAGAAAATTCTGCTGGGGTAAGGAACGGAACAATTTATTATCCCTTAATATAGGAATTGCATGGGGATGCTTTGCTGTGCTCCTTTTTGTGCTTTTGTTAGTTGAGGAAAAAAAGAAAAACTAATTACCTTTGAAGTCTATCTGTAGAGCTGGATCTCTCTCTTCTTTGATCTACCACAGGTTTTTCTTTCTGATATTTAGCCTATCACTTAGGCCCAGAAAATCCAAAGATGCCTCCAGAAGTCAAAAGGGGTGTGCTGGAACCTTCTGCCTCTAAAGTTCAGTTTTTCCGCAAGATGATTCTGGGTAACTGTCTGTGTATTAGACAGTGGTACCTGTATGGAGTGGCTGCACCCAATTGTGTTTGATAGTATCTTGGAGTACTGCACTTTTGTGGTGAAGGCTGGTCTCCAGCAGCATAGGCTGCTGCCTTAGTTGAGATCCTCCTTCTGGGCAAATACCACCTGCCAGTTAGTTCACGAAGGGTGAAGTCCAGGAAGGTGCAGGTATCTCTGCTAACTTGCCTTTTTGGGCATGTGATTCTCTGAGGTTTGAGGAGTTTGCAGAGTTTCTTAATTCAGTCTTCATTTTTGTTGTGACTTCAGCTCATACAGCAGTGCAGTAATCAACTCTACCACTGATTTATTCATTCTCAGAACACGAAAAAGTGATGAATTTCAAAACTAGGTGGCTTAATTATTTTATTTTCTCCCCACTTTCTTTCATTATCTTTGTTCAATAAATCTAATATTCCTTGATGATAATATTAGAGCACGACACAACATTAATTTTTACAGCAGTTTCCCTATGAATATAATAAATTAGCTTATAATAGACTCAGATAATTTTCATTTTAAATAGCATATTACTACACACCTTACTGAATTCATCATTATATTACTGTTAATCAGTTAACATAGTGTTGAATTTGCTTGTTAAGCTTAAATAATTACCTTTATCTATACTGTTGACCTTACCTTTTAATGTCCTGTAGTCTTGCATTTGTTCTAGCATTTGTGGGGATCTTCCCAGAATGCTTGCCTTGCAAGGTCAGAGGCTATATGTCCTCAGGAGGTTTTAATCTATGCTCTGAAATTCTTTGCTGATTATAAAGGAGACAGAAAATATATCCCAATGTATTTATTGTTTCAATAAATAGAATAGTTTTGTATTTTAATTAAATAGTGGAAAGCTGTAGATTCTGGGCCTACAGTTTTTGCAACTGAATTCAAGGACATAGTCAAGCAAACCAAAAAACCATTACAATCATGAGCAAAGGGATTGAAACTCAAGAGCAGAAATTCACCTTAGCCTTGAGGCATTACATAGTGCACATCTGTTGACAGGACCTGTGAGAATTGCTTGACTCCTCAACTCTGCTGAGTCCACTCCCTCCTCAGAGCTGGAAAGCAGAGCATCACCTGCATCCAGTGATTTATGCTGCAGGCTGTCCCACAGCTGCATGTCCCAGAATGACTATTGGCACAAAATAACTGCGTTAGAAAAGGATAATCTTAACATGTATAAAATCAATGGCTGATTTTTCCCTGCTTTTCATCAGTCAAGAGGAACATGGACTTCAGTGCAGTCACATGGTGGCAAAACCGTCTTTAACAGGTTGGGCTCAGTTTAGCTGACATTAATAAAGAAAGCAGCCTATTCACATGTGTAAGGATTTTCAGTAGGAAAAAAGATATTTGCAGAACTAACTAAATGCTTTTTAATATAACAAACATTTTACCTCTATGCAAGCCCGTCTTAGTCCTGAAAGCTAACCACCATCCAACATGACCCATGGTGAAAAGGTAAAAAAATTCCTTCAAGCTGAATTAAGGTGTCAAAGAGCAGGGTAGGAAGGGAAGTTAAGACTTTGAAGGTGTCTTTTTCTTCTTCCATTGTGCCTACAATATTCTACTAAATATATGATAAAATGGCAGATAAAGATCTGCAATAAAATTCAAAGTGCTTATTTGATCTGCTAATCACCTAATTAATGATTGCTCCCATCTTGCCAAAACAAAGAAATGCAGCCTTCATTATGCAAGATCTTAATTCTTCCACTGCCTGCAACGACAATGCTGCTGCATTCACTATCCCTAAGAGTGTGAATACATTGTCTACTCTTCTTCTACTAAGGTGAATGCAAGTAGGGATTTGACCTGCTCATTTTTTAGCCTCTCATCTCCACAAGGGAGAGAAACAGATAACCACAAATGTAAAAGTTGGATTGCTTCTGGAATATTTTTGCTATGCTTTATTTAAAGGTGCTTTGAGTGTATTTTGCTGTTTAGTCCTAAAGTTGTAATACTTGCCAGAAGATTATATTTATTTATATTATATTTTTCACTTACAAGTGCTCCAATAAGAATTTAGCTCCATTTTTTTAGTTAGACCTCTCATGAAGCACTAAAATTGCTAATGGTCTTTGTGTGTAGTCTATAAGCACGTCACCTACTTAAGCGGGAACAGCTGCAGATTGTTTTGGATTGGTGCTAGTGTTGGCCAAAAAAATTGTGAGCATCATTAAAATAAAAAAAAATTAATCACATGAAAAAAATTTTAAAATCTTTGCTTTGTATATTTTAAAATCCAGGTCAGTTTTCCAATAAGAAACAAAAACAAATTTTTATTTTAAAAAATACTTAAAATGAAAGATTTTGTCCTAAACATTTCACTCATTTGGATTGAATGTATTTGAGAAATGTAATGGGAGCTCATGGAGTTTTTATCATCTTGAAACAACATTTTAAATAAATAAAACTCAGTAATTTTAAGGGTAATTATATAAAATTGTAGAAATGAGTTCTAAATTGTTGGTCTTTCAGAAAACAGGGTGTTAGAGGGTAGGACCAAGAAAATAATTCTACTTTTGTATATTACTTTCGTGAACCCTCTACAAAATGCTCAAAATTGCTCTGGCATTCTTATTTCTTAGTGGTTGACAAATTGAAGGACTTGTGTAAAGAAGCCAGAAAGTTTAGTTTAGGTTTGGAGAAAGTGCCTTACACTGAAAAGCATGAAGACCTCAGTTTCCTTAGCTTACCAGAAAGAAGACTGTAAGGTAATTTGATATAATATACAAATGATTTAAATTGGGGGAAAATGGGTTGGACAAAGCTGTCTAATCTAAGAGGAAAAGGCAAAACTAAACCAAGAGCTGTAATTCAAAACCAAATTAAAATACAATAAAATTAAATGAAAAAAGAAAAAAAATATTATAGTAAAAGATAGAAAAGGCGACCTGGATTCTCCATCTCTTAACTCTATATCATAAAGGGATGCTCTTTCAGAAAACAAGCTTTAACTAAGACAAATTGTTTTAAATCCCAAGTAGCTATTACAGTCAATATTGGGTTAACTGATTAAAAGTTTAAAGGCCAGCAGTGTTCAGGAAATCAAACTTGTAGAAAGCGTGTTGGTTCTCAGCTAATGAGGTGTGTCTCAGTAGCAGAGCAGAGAGCAAGACTAGACTGAAAGGTCCACTGAGGGCATGAGCCTAGGCTTTGTGCCAGCGTGCAGAGGCAGTGACAGGGATGGGGAAGACAAAGGGCTTACAAAACACTGGGCTGCAGCTTGCCCCAAGATCCTTGGTCTCAGAGTCTCTTGGCCTCAATCTCTACAGAAGACAGGGTGATGCTGCTAATTTGTGAAGGCAGTGCATAGTAGCTTTGCCAGTAATAAAAGTGTTTAATAACATCAACATTCGGCACTTAGAATGAATTTCATCAGCATCCCTGTGGACAACACAAGGTTAAGTGCAGCAAGAAGTGGCACTTCAATTTCTATGCCATCAGAAATCTACTTTTGACTTCTGTTCCTCCAGGAACAGCCATCTGAAGTGAAGGCCTCTCCAAGCTCTTTGCGGATAACCAACACTGAGTAAATTTGTAAATAGATAACAAGTGTTTTAAAGACTCTTCTTGTTTATCCTTTTCCCACCTTCCCCTCCAACCCTTCCAACCAAGAGGGAATCAGCAACACCTATGTAATATGCTTTGTGCAGGATTTTGTGCAGCTCACTCCCAGAGAAGAACATCAGGGCCGGCAGATCGTAGAGATAATAGATACTTTAAAGAGACGGAGGCAAGTCCTAAATAATACTGAGGTAAAATGAATAATTTTGCAAAGTCTACCAAGGAAATAAAGTCCTTCAAAGATCCCATCTATGCCTAGCTGCATAGGAGGCAGAGGAAGGGGAGACATTGAAGGTAAGGTTACTGAGTTCACCTTTACAGCGAATTAGTTTAGATTTTATGCACACGCACACTGACAAAACACACACATGTTTACAGAAAAATATTTTCAGCATCTAGTAAGAATTAATCACTTCCAAAGTTTGCATACAAAGGACTTTGATTAGACTGAAGGTAAAATAAAATGTAAATTATCTGAATGATGTGGCATTCAAATCCAGATTTCCAGCATTAAAGTGAACTGTTAGTCATTTCATACTGCAGAAATGACTAAGCACATACCGACATTTTCACACGTGAAAAGCCTTTTAGTATATTAAAAGAAACCTTTTTTTTTCTCTAGCTAAAGAGCTCTGAGTCTCATGAGCAAAGACAGTAGGAAACAACCCTCCACTGCTCTTCTCTTCCTCATTTACACCCCTTCCACAGGCTCTTTTAAACCTTCCAGTGGTAAAAGTTATCAATGCAAGAGAGAGTGTGAGATCATGAGTCCCAGTTCTTCAGAAACTGGAGACCCAGAGTAAGACTATCATGTATTAGGTTAATGACACCTATTAAAAGGGCCTCGTTGGCCCTGATATATAGAGAGGGTAGAAAAAACCTAAGAACAAACCTTAACAATATGCAAGGATGTTCTTGATACTAGAAAATATTTGTTATTAGCTCTAGCTATCAGCATTTATATTAGACGTTTCTAAAACTTGAAAAGTAAAATGAACTGCAAAAATGATAAAAAGGACTTTTCCCTTTCCCAGCAAAGCTCAGAAGTTGTGTGACACAGAAACTTTTATCTAAGTATACCAAATAAATAAATAAATAAAAAAAAATGACACCTTCTACATGCCTTGTTGTGGTGAGCAATTTTCCTATTATGCCAAAATACTAAAAGTAATTGTGGTGGTTTGACTATGGCTGGATACTAAGTGCACAACAAAGCCTCTCTATCCCTCCCCTCCACAGCCAAACAGAGGAGAGAAAGTAGAATGAAAGGCTCCTGGGCTGAGATAGGGAAAGGTAGAGAGAGATCACTCCCTGATTACTGCTGTAGACAAAGCAGGGAAATTTGTTTAATTTATTGCCAATTTAATCAGAGTAGAGTAATGACAATTAAAAGCAAACAAAACTTAAAACTCCCATCCCTCACTCTTACTTGGGCCCACCTTCACTCCTGATTTCCTCTACTTCCTCCCCACCAGTGGCACAGGGGGACAGGAAAAGGGGGATGTGGTTGGCTCCTCACATATTGTTTCTGATGCTTCTTCCTCCTCAAGGGGGAATTCATCTCATTTTTCCCCTGATCCACCTTGGGGTCCCTCCCAGAGACAGTCCTCTATAAATATCTCCAACATGAGCCCTTCCCACAGGCTGCAAAAAAGGCGGCTTTGTAATATACATGTATACATATACATACAGATAGTATCTCTAGTATTTATATAATACTATATATATATAAAATGAATACATTTTTATGTATACAGTGAGTGCACTACATTTATATTAGTGAAGAGGAAACCACTCATTACTATACACAGGGTTTTGAATGTGCTAAATACAGCATAGCTTGTTGAGTCCACTTTAATTTTGGCTAAGTATCATCCCAGTTTTGGAAAATGACTTAAACATGTGTCTCACTGCTTTCACAAAATCAGAGTTTTGCAAAAGAGTTAGATACAGTCTAGTATCATATCTGATGTGCCACAGCTGAAGATCTTGCCAATTCTCTTTGGACTGTAATTCATTCATGTATGAAAATGTCTAATTTTAATTCCCCTGTTTAGAGCTAATTGCTTAGCATGCCTTCCCTCATCAAACACTTATCAGACACCAAGTATCTAAGTGACGTCATAGATTTTATAGACAGATCAGATCTATATCTACATCTGTAGTCCTTTCCTCTTCCTCTCCCTTAGTCCTTGACAGAAGTCTTATGTTTGCTGAAGACCTCTTAGAACTACTTTTTCCTCTGAAACAGAAATAGCAGAGAGTCTTCAGAGGATGACAACAAAAGAACAACAAAGGAAAATGTTTTTCAAGATGCAGTGTATTTCCATGTGGAAGCCCCAGGATCTGTACCTGTATTTTCATTTCATAGGGAGAGATATTCAAACCCCGTTACTATTTCACTGTTGTTTTTTAAATGCAAATTTGATAGAAACTTTTCATTTTTCAGGCAGAAGAGAAACCTTTGCTTTTCAGTTACATTTTAGAAGAGCTTGATTTTGATAAGTTTGTTTTATTGTTTTCCCACAGGTTTTAGGTAAACTTTTTCATTTTGCTGTTTGATGTATCTAGGATGTGACAATGTCATTTCTGGACAGTCTTACTGAAAAAAAAAGATTTTAGAGAAAATTTATATTACTCCCACTTTTTGCAGAGTTTTGGCCCAGTTTTGGCAATGCCATATCATGAACACCTAAATTTCGCTACTGGGACATTAAAGAAAAAACCCAGCAGCTGTATTCCTGCATACAGTGTTGTAACCACTACTGCAGCAATTAACAAGTTACATTCAGCCACATGGGGTTTTCTGAGTGACAAATAAGTAGTTTTTATAATACATCAAATACTTCCCATAACTGCTGGATCTGAAAATTTAGGGAGAGAAGACTACTTTTTCACTTAGGCCTTCAGTACTCTTGTTTTCACTTTTGCAGTAAAATCAGGAATTAGTAATAAAAAATAGATTATCTGAAGGCCAATTCAGAATCACCTGAATTTACACCATCTTTAAAGTCAATATCATGCCCTTAAGATGCCCATTTCTCCTCTGCCTTCCACCACTGCATAGTGCAAACAGAATTGGTTTAAAAATAGGAGACACATGAGCTACAGAAATACTATCATGTATGGACTACAGACTTCTCCACAGCCATTGGCTCACCTTCCTGCCCACAAATTCTCTGAGACTTGTGCAATCAGTGCTAAAATAGCCAAGAAAAGCTACAAATTGTTTAAGCCCTATAATAATTATTTATAATTTATCTATGAAGTCACTTCATAAGAATCAAAACTTTCATGACATCTAGGTATTTTTTCATACTTTTCATATCAGATTTTCAGATCAAAATTTTACAAATCATCCAGAGTACATACATGCATCTATGACTCTTAAAAGCAAGAGAAAATTAATAGGTCTTAATAAATTTTATGTGTGACTTACTAATGATGCTGACTATCTACAAGAAAACAAATCTTGTAATCAGTTCTCCTAGGAAAACATCTCTAAGTTAGTGTTGCATGAAATAAGACTTACTTATATTGTAATAGATAAAGCTGTGAAAATATTCCGTTTAATTTAAAACCAGGCATATCAGTTTTTTTAAAACACTTTTGGCACTAAACTTTGCACATTCAAGAAATTCAAATCTATGATCTAATTTTTCATTTAATGATAGAGGGAAGCTGGAATTCAGGCAAAACACTGATATACACTGATATACTGTTTGAATACAATAAAGTGTAGTATATAAATTAGACAGACCTCTCAGGACAAGAATGCAATTTCACCTCTTGTGTTGAGAATCATTGCAATTACTCAAATGATTAAAGCTATACATGACTTTAAGGACTTCACTAAATCAGGGATTTAATACTTCAAAATCCCAGCATCGAATCAGGCAGCGCCAATATGGTCATGATTGAGGGGGAAGGTATTTTTCTGGTCTCCTGTTTTCTTCGCCCCTATTGGGTAACATCACATCAGGTGGTTCTGCTTGGTGAACTTAGAATTACAGCACTAGAACATGAATTCAGTTTACTGGAATTTGTGGAGCCTCTGTGAAAAACTAAATCAATACTAAATCAACTTAAAAATCTCAGTTGTCTGTGGATCAATCTCCTGGCTAAAAGAAATTAAGGCAGAGAATAAAATCACCACAGGAACAGTAACCAGTGTTCCAATATTATGAATAAGTTCTCCATAAATCCAGGTTCACATTTCATAATATAACAGCTTAAAAAAACTCATTACTTTTATTAAACACACTCCTTATGCCTCTGGTAGTGCAAGTAACACCTGCTATAGGTATTATTGACAAAATCAAACAAATATAGTAAGTACAAGGCTTTTTGTATTGGAAGGCATTATTGGTATTTTCCACTTTAAATGAGCTTTCCAGTGAAAGCCAAGAAAAAAATTGTGCTTATAAGCCTGAAACATAGGCAGACAGAGAAACTCCATCCATAAAAATCTTCTGAGCAGAAAAAACACTCTCTAAATAAACAAACAATAACTCAGTACTGGCAGACAACATAACAAGGGACAACAGCCATAAATTGCAACTTGGAGGGTTCAGATTGAACAACAGCAAAAGCTATTCCACCATGACACTAGTAATTATTGGAGCAGGTTGTCCAAGGAGACAGGCTTTTTTTGTCTTGGTCATGTAATTAATGATGACCCGTAGAATATATTGTTAATCTCTGGATGGTGGGTAAGATACAGAAAGGCTAGGTGAGGGGAAATCTGGTAAACATCCTTTAAGAGCAATAAAGAAAAAAGGATGACTCAGTCTTGATTCCAATTTCTATTCAAATACTCACATGATTTAAAAACACCTGGAAAAAAAAAAACAGACGTGAATGACATGCTGTGCATACATAAGCAGATTAGATCAAACTAATTTATTTTCCTTCCCTTTCAGAGAAATAGGTTTTGTGGATGTATGAAGTGGGCTTTTACACATCTTAGCTTTAGTAGAGGATTTACCTCAAATGCCATTTTTGTTGGCCAACTCAGGAATTATGAAAAGGTCTAGAGAGGCTGAACAGGTGTTCAGAAAATCATTCTCAAACTAGCTATCAACAACTTAATGCTAAAACTGAGGGCATCATTCCAGGACTCCTCCTTAGTTATAGTATCAATCTATGCAATCAATAAAAACTTGATGAATGAACATAGCATATGCTTATTAAACACTATTTATGGCACCAGAATGGGAGGGACACATTATACAGTGAAAATTCAAAAAGATCCTGGCAATTTAGATATCTGATTTTTAGGGTAAAGTGAGATTATAATTCAAGAAGCAAGCAAAAATCAATTGTAACAGAATTATAGAAAGATTATCACAACAGAATTATAAAAATTATAAGGTGCCTACCCATCAACAGTGCTGTGCTATTGCAGCACTGGGTAAAGACCTGTACTGGGAGGCATTAGCAGGCATGCAGCCTATCAGATGCAGAATACAGCCCTTCAGTTTTATTCACCCTTGGAATTGCCTCAAGGCATTCTCTCTACAAATATATTTCAATGACAGGCATAACCAATTGGAAAGGTCAGGAAGTTAACAAGGAGACTCAAACGCATAAGAATTTAAAGACAGGTCAAAGAAACTAGTGTTGGTTTTATTCTATTCAAGCGGAGAAGAGGGGGAAAGCCAGGTTGAACAAGCAGTGAGATAGTGCTGTTAAAATATTAAAAAAGATATTGTGCTCTTCATCTTTACAACAGGTTCATCATGCTCATGAGAGCTATAAGTGGAAATAACAAACTTGAAGTGGTCCATGGAAGTTTCCTGTTAGTCTGCAGAGAAGACTTTGTAAAGACGAGAATGATAAAATACAAGAGGCTGCCTGCAGAAACTATGGAATCTCCATCATTAGAAAATACTTGAGGGCAAAACAGGCAAGCGTCCATCAGGACTGACACAGAATAAGAAGATGAACTTAACCTTTCCAGTCATCTGATGACACAAACAATCAAACAACTAAGAAGAAACCCAAGGAATAGACATCAAAACTGGAGTTCTTAAAAAATTACTTTGGAGAACAAACTATGGAAGGCATCAGGTTGCTTTGAATGTCAGAGTAACCAGATTGTATTTGAGTGTTCCTAAGGATGAATGGGCAGGAACAGGGAATTAAACTTAGGGGAAAATACATAGAACAGCAAATGGGGGAGAAAATTTGCACTGAAGTAGAAAATGCCTTATATAGGGTTAAGAACAGATTCTTGTCTATTGTTTCATGAGAAGTATAAACTCAACAGAAGAACAGAGGACTGAAAAATATGAGAAACATATCTAAAGATGTTTTTAAGAAAAATAAGATAGCTACCAAATTATATTATATATAATATTTATATTATATATATGTATATATTATATAAATCTTCAACATCCATATTGGCCTCCTCAAGAGAGACTTGTTAAATTGTTCAAGTTGCTCTCAGGCTGAGAAATTAAGCCTCATTCCCTTTTCACTGTATAAGGCAAGAACTCATACATGCATCCAAAATAAATGGGGAAGAGCATAAGGTATTTTCTTCTTGATACTGAGATGGGAAAGTTCAGGAGAAATAGCCAAGAAGCTATTGTTCATCTCTTGATGATGTTACAAAGGTCTACTATTAAAAAAAGACAAAACCTAAATACACACCCAAATACCAAAAAGCCCTCCAGTGTCTTGGAAAACATCATTTGCTCATATTGCAGTTTATTCTGTGTTTGGTAACAGTTTTATAGAAAACAATCCCTTATGGATGGTATAAAGGGATATTATCTGAATGAGATTCTAATTTGAAGGAGTAAGAGAAGAAGACAATCAAGTAGTTTTGGTAGCTCAGACAGGGAGAAATGAGAATGGAGAACAGGGAGAAAAAGCATAATAAGATAGAAATGTAAAGGGTAGAAGACAAAAAAAAAAGGGAAAATTAATTGCCAGTAACAGAAGCAATAGAACAGAGGGGAAAGAGGACTCAACAAAAATGTAAAGTATTTGAAAGCAGTGCTGACCATTCACTTCCAAATAAGAGCAGTTATAAGGAAGCAATGAAGAGATTCTTTTGAGTGTAAATTCAGTTTCCTAACTTAGCATCTCATTTACATAAACCAGTATGAAGTGAGTGTTAACCTCCGATTTCAGTGAAACAGACAATCATAAGTTAAGATCTCAGTCAGTTTCTCAGATTCTAGGAATTTTTTTAACAGTATTGCCAGAACTGGAGACCAATATTCTTTTCCTTTAGAGTCTGAAATCCACAAATGTTGATGTGTACAAGAAGAAAAAGCCTCTTTGGCCCAAGCCTAGCAATGTAAAATGTTCCCCATCTTTATTTATGGGAGGCCAGTGTTAGATGAAATTGACCATAAACTACTCATTGCTGTTGCCAAAAAAGGTCTGACAAACACTCCCACTGAGAAAAGAGAGTGCTTTTTTTTTTGCTACAAATATAGGATTTGCAAATTGAAAGCAAACCTGGGAAGATTTGTGGCTGTAGGCTCACCCTCCAGGGCGTTTCGGCAAAACAAAACAGCTGAACAAAGTCCAGAACTAAATTAAATGCGCACCAGCCTGAGGAAACAGAAGCATGTACACATCAACCACCAACTGTCCAATCTCAGATAAAAAACAAATTACAATTGTCAGAGCTATGACTAAGAATGCAGAGAGTAATGAAGGCTGTGATCACAGTCCTATTATCAATCTGAAGGACAGCAGCTGACAACAAATGAGGTTTGATCTAAGGGTGCAAGATGGCAATTCCTGAAGGGATAGAGTCTAAAGACCTATAGGAACAGAAGCTGTTTCTTCCTCATTGAGACAGACCAAAAGCTCCTTTAAACTCTGTCTAAAAATGGTCACTCCCAAACCTGCAATTAATTAGGGACTCATGAAGCCATAGGCTACAAATTAACCATTACGTTTGATTCCAGCCATTTATTTCTATTCACCTTTAATGTAGATATTACATTTTCATACTAGTCATACTTTTCAACTTAACTTATACATTGAGTTCTGTTTGGTTATTTTTTTTAAGGTGATAATGTCAAGCCTGATGTCTTCATTTGTAACCCCCAACCCCTTGCACCGGAAAGTTCTGTGAATAACCATTCCTCACATGGCAGTGTATCAGCTTTCAGCTGATGCTCCTCTTTTTTCTTGTGAAGTTAAATAGTCTACTCAATTTGTCTCACACCTCTCACCATCTCTGCTGCTCTTATCTTGTCTTTTTTATTCTATTAGCTCCTTTTCAAGGTGGGATAACAAGAATGCCATACTGTGTTGGAGAAACATCATCCTTTATACAGATGTATACTGTTTTAAGTTCTGCTTGCTGCTCCTTTACTAGTTGAAAGGAATCTACGTGGTTCCCATGACTGTCTTTGAGCATTGACCAGCTCTCATTCCTGCATAATGACAATTCATTCAAATGCCACCACTCAGGATACAGAATTCTTTGCACTTACTCATTTACTTTGTGTGAATGCAGTTTATAAAGAATAATAATAAAAAAGGAATGTAAACCAAAAAACAAGATAGAAGAAAAGAAACTCTTCCTCCTCCCTTGTTCACCAAAAAACTACTGCAGAGGTCTCAAATTGAAGAAATTGAGCTTTGGATCAATTGCAAAATATAACTAAAAAACCCAAATACCACTGAAATGGTGTTTTTACCTCCAGACCAATATCCCTAAGGTAAACTATATTTCTACTTTAGACAGAAACAATCCCATCTCAAAACAAAAGGAGCCCTTAGATCATTACTTGAACTCTCCCACCACAACTTTACCAGAAAAATTTATATCTGGATGAGTATTTTGTCCTACAAAATCCTACTTCTGTAGAAAATGCTGTTTCTGACAGTGGATGTTAGTTTGGTGAGGACAGTGAGAACTCAGGCCTTTAAAGTTCTCCTTATTTCAAGTAGGTTCATCCCTGAACAGTCTGCTGAAGTCTCTTAACATGGCATAAACATGTTTGTTTCATGGCTTGTTCCCAGAGTAAGTAACTTTAATTATTTTGCTATTAAGGGCTGTGTATCTCAGTTGCATTTTAATATTCTGTTTTCCTACCATACATTTAGAAGGTACAATTTTTCATTGTATTTGGATTTCCTTTTTTCCCCCCTCCTCCTCCTCCTAACAATAATCCAAAGTAGGCAGGAAAATATGTAGTCTCCTCAGAATTCCCATCTTCATACTTAGGGGTAAAAAGAAAAGACATGGGCCTTATTTTTCAGACATCAAAAATAGAGTCGTAGGTTACCTAAATTTTTAAGATTAAAGAAGATTAGCAGAAAAAACGAGCTTAACATCTGCTCATCAGAAAAGACAATGGGGTCAGATGTCAGCTGTAATAATGAATATTCTGATTTCCAAGTTCTGTAGTCTTTGTTAGGGTCTGGGTAATTGCAATACCTTGGTTTAATTCCAATGTGTAATATGAGCACATCTCCCCCTTAGTGCATCATCCATACTTTCACACCAGATCTCATATGAGAGTGTAAAATACATTCTGGGTCCTGCAAGCAATGAAAGTTACCTCTGCTATGAATTTGTGACTTTTCACAACCAACAGGAGAGATGAGTGGCATGCTCTCATCTCCTCAAAGAATAAATCACTTACAAAATAAGCAAATTAAAAAAGGACCCAAGGACCCTTCAAAGGCACAATTTTTGTGCGCCAACTGCAGGAAAATATAATTTCAGAGAAAGGTACAAACTAGCTGAAGGGTTTAGAGACACATAATAGCCCTGCAAATTTTCAAAATGAATAAAAAATGTTTTTCTGTACCTCCCACACAGTGCTTTGTTAATGGCTTGTTCAATCTGTTTGAATTCTACATTTTGCACAATTTAAATAGAATCTTCTCATGGAAAAGATATACACCAAACTACAGAAAAAAGTAATTGCACTAAAAAATATAAACTAATATTATATTGATAGCTCTAAGTCAAACAGATGAGAAATTATCTTCCTATTTTAAATAATCAACAAACTGCGAAGCTTTTTCATACGAAAGTTATAAAAACATATCTTCAGAACACGTAATTTGGCTTTCACACTTGCCAAGTTTTTTCTGTGTCTTTACAAGTCATTCAAGGCTACAAGATGCTGAAAACTTAGTAGGGTGATATTCTTTGTCTGCCACAGACATCTCTAGTGAAGTGATCAAAAATTAAAAAAAGGTAGCATTATATTACATTACAGTGCACATATGGTCAAGTAATACCCTGTGCTTAAATCACAACTGCAGCACTCAGTATACACATACCTCATAATCTCTGGTGCAGGCTGTTTAGTTGGCTCCCACCAATTCCTTCCCAGCTACATTGATACAGCAAAAGATTTAGAAATGGGACATCAGAATTCACCACTATTAGAAGAAACATACAGAAACAGTGTTAAAACAGTCTCTAAACATTTGCACAAGTTAATAAACTGTTTTACACCAAGCTAACTGCAGATCACAGCTTCAGAAACTGCTGTGTGCTAATGGTTGGCAGGTAAATGATTCCCTAGTCTGATTTAGCCTGTTTCACTGAGCATTTATTCCCCAGGACATCAAATTACCTCAGGGATTACTGATCAATATACAGCTGCTAATCAAAACACTTGCTCAACACTTGAGATACATGTTGCTCATACAGAAACATTTTGAACACTTGGAGATAAAATAACCTTTCAATAATATAATAATAATAATGGTCTTTAAGTACAACCTTCTATTATGGATTCACTCTAAAATTATTTAAGCAGTTTTGATAACATAGCATGCTTAAAGTAGTCTTTCATGTTGAATATTGAAAAAATACGTACATTGTGATGCCATTTGAAAGTGAAAGTTCTGGTGGATTTTATATTGTCTTCAGGTAGTTTTACATCCTTTTTATTATCACCATTATAAATACCAAATTGTAGTAAAGTACAACAGTATGTTATTTTCTGCTAAATCCTTACTTTATTTTCCAAAATTTTTATAGGAAAAAACATTTCCTTCATAATCTCCACAAAGGACTCTGGGTAGATAAAGAGAGTATTCATTGCATACACTTTAGATAAATACCATTTGAAATATGAAAGAATTAAAGTGTTGGACAGAAATGGGTTATCGATGACTTTGAGGCTACATTCCCAATTCAAATCGTCTCCTTCTCAACTTTGTCAGATTCTTGAGTGCCACAGAGGCCCATTGTATTAGAAAGCATCAGACAAAATGAAGACCTGTGCTCCAGAAGCATGGGTACATACACTGAAACTTTTTATAACAAGAATATTTCAGGTCTGTTGACCCTTGCAGGAGAACAACTCTAAAGTAAATCAATTAATTACAGAAGAAAACACCACCACTTCTTGATTTCCTACATATGAAATCTGTTTTAGAATACCATGAATAACACACTTTCCATTAAAGAAACATATAAAATATGTGAATAAAAAGAAAAAAAACCCCATAACTGACACTTGTTGTGTGGAAGAAAATAACTTAAAAATGCAGTCAAAACACAATGGAAAACCTGTCTGAGAACTTTTATTTGCATTGAAACTTCAGAAGTTAGTTATACTAGTCTCTTACCATGGATTTGTGCAGCAGAGACAATAAACACTGTGGTACATTATATTTTACTTTTCAAGCTCTACAGTTAGAAGAAAAAAATATTATTATCTCAAGATCAACATTTCCTCAACATTTACATGACTACAATGAGGCTGTCAGTTTATGGTGCATGTGGATGTGCCATACTACTCTTCACAGTAAAGTATTTGCTTTGCTCTTTTTGTAAGCTTATATTAAAAAATATCAATAACACAACACAAAAGTAATAAAAAATAACAGAAAAAAATAAAAATCTTCACCACAGAATATTTGGAGTTTCACTTGATAGCAAAATGATGCAGATGGAAGAATGAAACTGTAAATTGCACTTTAATTTTAGGCAAAATTATGATAGACAGAAAAAAAAAGATTGTTCAGCATTAGGTAATTTAAAACTAGGCTGTGTATAATTTTCCTCCTTATCTTGGCAGAGAAAGCTGTAATAAAAATGCAATTACTAATATTAGTGAAATACATTTTTCTTCAAAAAACAACTGTATTATATTTGCTTACAAATATGCTAAAACTTTTCAGTCTTTTTCAGCAATTATATGATGGAGTGTTAAGTATTCAATGCAAAGAAGTAATTACTATTTAAAGAGAATATTTTTTGTAGGTAGCAGACCATCATCCCTTTTGCAGGGTTGTAATAAGAGTCAAGGTGAAATTACAATTTGAAAAAATAACCACAAAGTCACATTACGTGTTTGCATGAATTCAAAAAGCACAACTGTCTCACCTGGAATGCTTATTTTGTTTTTTTGGTTTGTTGTTTTTTTTGGTTTTTTGTTTTTTTTGTGTCGTGCTTTGGTCCCTTAAATCAGTATCTGAAGCACTGCCCTTTTGTGTAATGTTGATCAGCCCTTTGATCAGTGTAATGTGAACTCAGAGCATTAAATTTTCTTTAAGGATTCTACATTAGCATAAGTGAGTGCACAAATTGCCCAGCGTGGTCTTATCCATAAGATACTGTGCACCTGCAATTTCTATTCCTTTCACTGGAGCTGGGGAAGGTGTTCAATAGTCCATTCAGAGTTTCAGTATACTTATGAGATCCAGCTAATTTTTTGGCTGGTCACAGCTAGCTGTACTTTAAAAAAACAGGATTCTCACAGCACCCTGCTGAAACTGGGTGCCAAAACTGAAACTATGATGTTCAGTTTTCACAGTCCCAGTCTCAAATACTGTCCCAGATTCTCCAAGGAATGATACCTATGCATGCAATTATCTTTGTATTTCAGCAAAGAATGGAAATCAAAATATCAACTTGGACACCTCGTGCACTTTGAGGACATTAATATGTTTGCCAACTTCCAGGACAGTAAGAAACTGGTACAAAATCAAACACCTAAGTCTAACCAAATGGACTGTGTTTGCTGCAACAGCACAGCTACAGCCTGTGGTCCAGATCCTAATCCTGGATAGACAGAAAACACAAGACTGCTGAAAATGTTCATCAGTGAAAAATGAATACCCTGGGAAATGGAAGGCAACCAATTTCCTTCTCATTATGTGTTCATTTCTTAATTTGCAAGGGATAAGTTTTGTCTTCTTTGTAAAGCCTTGCTGGAAATAACAGGATTTGCACAGGTACAAATGAGGGCGAGGTGTGTCTAATTATTTTATGCTTTGAAATTAAAAAAGGAATTACTGCTAGATTGCTGTGACCCTCATTTTGCATAACTACCAGCCTACCATCTTTTTGTTTAAGAGAGATTTTGTCCTTTCATTGTAAGCACTCATTATTGACTTGCAGTCAGATGACTAGAAATGCATCATTTTCATTCTAGAGGGGAACTCTGAACTCTCTCAACTTATGTACCACTTGGGAAAGATAAGGAGAATTAGAGATGTACATTCCCTTTTGCATGGTTTATCTTTTATTTTTCTAAGGGCAGTTACTTTTTTCTTTAGTTCAGGAGGATAATAAAGCCTCAGAAGATACAGGTCATCTGTGATGCAGGTCAACCCTTTGCTCCTTCCACATTCCGGGCCTTATGTAAAATCTCTGATTTCATGGAATTGACATTGTCTAATGGGAAAAAAAAATGCTAGATGGAATAACCAACAAAGGGGTCAACAGTGTTTAAACAGCTGGTATGTTTTAAGCGCACATTCCCACTCTGAAACTTTTCTAACAAAGTTCTGAAGCTTTCCAAAGCTATTTAGCTCTGATTAGAACAGAACCCTTTTGGCAAGGATACCAAAACTCTGATGGTATTTATGACAAAAGTCTTGTATAGTATCACAGACGTACAAACTGGCCAGAAATGTTCAAAAAGGCAAACAGTTCCATCTAAGATCTAATGAACAAATACAATCCTGGTATGAGTTGCTTTTCTAAATTCTCCCTTAAAGAACATAACCACAAAACATTCTGCTATCATTTACTTTGTGGACTTCAGAAAACAGAATCTTCTTTTCTCTCCTTTCTTCTGTGGCTGACAAAAGAAAGTGGAAAAAGAAATGTCTTGAATATTAACATAAGACAGGAAAAGTTGAGTGAATTATTGTCACACAGTAAATTGTACTTGCATCAAAATTGTTAGGAAAAAGGAATAACTGTTATTTGTATTGACTTGCCTGTTCAGGCTACTGTCCTTGCTAATCTGTCTCTTGCCCTTAATATCCTCCTACAGTTTTTTGGGTTTTTTTTTTTTCATTTGGATATGCAGTTGCAAAAAAGGAGAAAATGGGGCAAAAATGTCCCAAAAGAGACAAAGAGAAAGAGATTCTCAACGACCTCTATGCCTCAGTCTTCCATGGCAAGTGCTCCAGTCACGCCAGCCCAGTTAAGAGAGGCAAATGCAGGGACTGGGAGAGTGAAGACTGTAAGACCACTGTAGGAGAGGATCAGGTTTGAGACCATCTAAGGAACCTGAATGTGCACAAGTCCATGGGACCTGATGAAATTCATCTGCAGGTCCTGACGGAGCCAGTAGGCAAAATTGCTAAGCCATTATCTATCATTTCTGAAAAACTCAGAAGTTTTTCAGAAATGTCCCCAGTGACTGGAAAAGGGGAAATAAAACTCCCATTTTGAAACAGGGGAAAGCAGAAGATCTGGGGAACTACAGTCCAGTCAGTCTCACCTTTGTGCTAGGCAAGATCATGGAGCAGATTCTCCTGGAAACTAGACTGAGGCACGCGGAAAATAAAGATGTGGTTGATGACAGCCAACGTGGCTTCACAAAGGGAAATCATGCCTGACAAATTTGGTGACCTTCTGCTATGGGGCTGCAGCAGTGGTGATGGAGCAGAGGAACTGACATCATCTATCTGTGTCTACATAAAGCATTTGACACTGTCCTGCAGGTTGTCCTTGTCTCCAAATGGGAGGCATGGATTCGAGGGGTGGACCACTTGGGAATAAAGAACTGGAAGGCTGCACACAAAGAGTTGTGGTCATCGGCTGTTCAGCCTGGAGAAGAGAAGGTGCATGGAGACCTCATAGCAGCTTTCAAGTACCTGAATGGGGCCTACAGGGAAGCTGGAGAGGGACCCTTCACCAGGAACTGTAGTGATAGGACAGGGAGTTATGGGCACAGATTGAAGGAAGGGAAATTTAGGTTAAATATTAGGAAGACATTCTTTACTGTGAGGGTGGTGAGACACTGGAACAGATTGCCCAGGGAGGTTGTGGATACTCCATCCCTGGAAGTGTTCAAGGCCAGGTTGGACAAAGCCTTGAGTAATGTGGTCTAGTGGGAAATGCCCCTGCCCATGGCAGGGGGGTTGGGACTAGATGATCTTTAAGGTCCGTTCCAACCCAAACTATTCTATAATTCTATGATCTTGTTTGTTTTCCATTTTCCCTTTTTGCCAAAAATGCAGTTAGTTATTAGTAGCTACCAGTCATACATTGAACAGGAATAGCTATCATAGCAGAAGGAAGCTAAAAGTAAAACAGGAGAGAGAGTAAAAGAAAATCTCATCTAGAACAGAGTATGGATTTGTGTCTGTGAACTCCTGACTGCTCCATTCCCAGGGAATAGCAATCCATTGAATCCTTCCTCATCCACTCCTTTTATATAACAGGTATTAAGAAGGAAAAGAAAAAAAAGGCAAAAAAAAAGCAAAAAAAAAAAAGCAAATCAAACATTGGTCATGTTTTCTGGAAGCTTACATGTACAGATTTGTCTGAGTTATTATTCCAGGTGTCCCAACCTCAATAATACCTGCAAAAACTCTGAAATAAAAAAACACATACCTTATCCTTCTGTTTCATCCTTCTTCCTTTCTTTTATGCCCATTGATTTCTTCTGTCACATCTCACCATTTCCCAATACAAACATTATTTGTTATACCACCCTGTCTTCATTCACATTCTCAAGGCAGTGTGGCCAATTAAATGGTGATTCTCAAGGAAAATAAAAGATGGGCTATCTGAAGATAACAGCACAGTCTACATCACTTGGATCTTCATCTTGTATCAGCTGTAACTGAGGGACTTTCGTACTCTTTCTCTGCTTATTTCCTCAAGGTCAAAGATTCCTTCAGTAAAGTCTGCGTCTTCTGTGCCTTGAATTGAATGAACTGGATTGAGCATACTGAAAAACTATCAACAAATAGCATCATCTCTTTCAATTATTTTTGAAATTTATGAGTGCTTACTGTAGTTCTGAGTTCTGAGGTCAGCTGACAGTACAAAAAGCAAGTACTCACCACTTTTTGTCAAAGGCAGGAAGATAAAACCTAATGATTCCTTGATCAGAGGAATGCAAGCCTGAGACAAAAAAAAAGTTTGTTTTTTGAAGAGAGAAACTTATTCTGAAACAGTACAAGAAGCATCATTAAAGAAATTAGTTGGACATCCAGGGTGACAATTCCCTCTCTTGTGCTTTGTACTGTTTAATTTGGTGCTTTAGAAATACATTCTTCTAATAATATCTAGAGGAAGGGTTAGAAAAACTATTAGCCATTTAAGCTGTGAGGGCAAGGTCAACAATACATTAGGAGATACAAACAGAACTTCAGTGGGGCTGATTGACTGGTAGGAAGCCAAGAAAAGCTACATTAAGGCTGTGAGCTCACATTGGTAATGATTCTCTCCTTAACACTCTCACAGTAACATAGTTCTACAGGACTCACTTTAAGAGAATTTACCTGTGTCTGTCAGTCCCTGCATACCTCTCCTTGACACTTGTGTCAGGCTGCAGGAAATAATTATTCAAATTCCCAGAGGCAACATCAGGACTGCACTTCACAGGACTACTGTTGAGCACTTCTGTCAATGCTGGGGGCTCTCCAAGCTGCTGACTCATCTTGTGTTTTCCTACACAACCTACAATTTTACAGCCCCACTCCACCAAACAATGCCTCCTTGAGCAGGGTTACAAGGAAAGAAACAATACCATCATGGAGTGGGTCTTCATCTTCCCTGTCCACTTTTTTCATGGGGTGCAGAGACTCCACACAGGAAATGCACCAGTAACTTGTGTTTCATATTAAACCTATGCTATGGTTTAGTTGAGGAAAATCCTGCTTTTAAAAATCAAACAAATATTTGCCTTATTGATCCATTTGTTTTCTATTCCCATAAATTTTGCTATTAAAATGAACTCAAACTTGCATTAAAAAAATGTAAAGAATTTTTTTACCTATGCTTCTGCTGAAACATTCATAAACATTGATTCAGAAGGTGGACACTGGTGGAAAGACATTCACATTTTGCATTCAAATTGTACATTTTATCTTCCTTAAAACAGAAGAAAGAAGAGAAGCTGGAGAAGTGTGGAGAACTGAAGCACCAGTAATGCCTCTCTTGACTGTTTCACCCAAAGGATTACATACTGTTCCATTAGAAGGGGCAATTCATGCCACTGGCCCTGGTAGAGCTGACAAATTTGATACAAATTTCTAATATCTGTTATTGAAGCTTCTGCAGATGAACACTGTTATTTATACTGGATTACCTTTAATCCAGGCATTCCTTTTCTTACAGCACTATCCAGAAGTTTCTATGGATATTACTAGAGATATAAAAAAAATTCAGAAGTAACATGACAGCAGAAAAGGATTTTATTTATTACATACATCTTTAATTAAATAAAGAGCTGTTGGACCCCATGCTGCTGCAGATGTCTCTGTTTGTTCTAACAGACTCTCTTGTACCTACACAGTACTACAAAGGGCTCACATTTTCAGCAGGAGGATTGTATGCACACAGTGCAAATTCACTGATTAACATAATAACTCCTAAGGAATTGTCTTATTTAACTGAAGTCTTGAAAGAAGAAAAATCATTTGAGCTTTTTGGGCAGCACTGTATTACCTTTAAAAATGCACACTCTGGGCTTGTTCTCTTTCCAATGGCACAAAAGGCCAGGGCCTGATTCTCATTATAATTGGGGTAGAAGTTCCAGACCAGACACCAGCTAACCTGCCTCATGCTGAGCATGACTTTGAAGAAAGAAATAACTGGAAAAAGCCCAGGCTCTTCCACAGGCAAGTCTTTCAACTTTAAAAGCAGTAATTAGAAAGCATTTGTGTTAAACCAAATGAGAACAGAAGGAAACCCCAGATTCTGCTTACTGCAATCATATGAGCTGGTTTTCAGGGTGCTCAGCCTGCTGCCTGGTATCCAACTATGGTTTTTTTGTCTTGTATGGCTGCTTCCATGTTAGCATTTCCTAGAGGCCTACAAAACTGTTTCATTTCATTTGAACATATCACAATCCCTTTAGTACATCTCTGTTTGGAGGGCATGTTGCAGGTTATATCTCTTTTCTTCTCTTGAACTCCTCACATCACACTGCTGGAGACAGTGATAACTGCTGTTCTTCTAGACAAAAAACCATAAACTAACCTCCCCACAAAACCCCTCACGTATGTAGTTTAATTGCTATTTGAAGAAGAAAAAGTTGAAAGTTGCTTTTCTTGTGTCTGATGATGGCTCAGTGTGTCTCACAATTTTACAGTAAGACAGCTCCCATGTGCACTTCTAAAGATTACAACAGTTTAAACACAACAGGAAGCTTCACAGGGAAAAATAAATAAAATTACTAGCTACCATCAATGTGTGGTAATTTATAGTTCCAAACATCAACCTTAACTACTGCTTGCTGCTTGTAAGTTGGAATGGATTACTAAATTTCACATTTTCCTTGTGACATGTTTTTTGAAGAGTGAGGGGAATTGTAAGGGCATTATTTGTTATTATGAAATGCATAAAAATGTGCATACTTTTTACCATGCCACTAACATAACTGAGTGTACTAAATTATGCCACATAGTGGACTAATAAGCAGTAGCATTACCTGAAATTGCCATAAGAAATGGTGCCTGAAAGCTCAAAATTTTCAGTGGTTGGTAAGAGTGAACATACAAAACTGGATGTCAGGGGTGATGCTGCACAAATGCAGATGTGTTGCTGTGGGCTGCCCTTGGCCATCTGCCTGGTGCCCACCCAGCTGCTCACTCACTTTCCTTCCCCAGCAGGACAGGGGAAGAAAATGAGATGTAAAAGTTTCTGGATCAAAACAAAGACAGGGAGGTCCCTTACCAAAACAGACTTAACCTCGGGAAAGCTAGTTTATTGTCAGTTAAATAGATTTGGGTGGTCAGAAACAGAAGAAATTAAGTACTTTCCTACTGTCCAGCCACTTGCTTTCCCAGGCTCAATATCACTTCTTCACTTCCAGCTCTCTATCTCTTATCCCTTGAGGAGTGCAGGGAGACAAAGAGTGGGGTTCATGGTCAGTCCATAATAGACTCTCCCTGCTGTTCCCTCAGGGCACATCCACAGGCTCTCTCCCAGGACCACAGTGCCACGTCTGTTGGGATCTCTCCTCCCCTCCATCCCTCCTTCCGCTCTCCCCTTGGGGCTTACAATGGAACAATTAACCTGCAGGCAGAGTAGCAAATCCCACACACATCCACCCAGTTAATCAACGTGGGTGAACAGCTACAGAAAAATTTTGCACCTACAATTTACTCCTAAACTGAGTGAAAAATCCTTGCCTCCCTTTTACATAATTCCTAGTGGTATTATAACTTCCAGCCTTAAAGGCCTGAGAATTCATCATCCTTCAGATCAGAAACAGGATGCTCTGGCAAGCAGGCTAGAAGGTGTCTGCTACTCTCGCTGCGAGACTCCCAGTGCTGCCCTTGCAGCACAGCCCCCAGGTCGTGCTTGTCAGCCATCAGTGGCAGTGTAGCATCCACCCCAATTAACAGGCATATGGGAATTGTGCAGCAGGATCGGGAAAAGCACTAAAGACCTCGGGAACGTGGATAGATAATCCCATTGCTCTCCAAGACCAATCGTATTATCATGCGAATAAATGAAGTGACTCCATCGGCTCCGTAGGTAACTAATGCATGCACAGGGCATCCAAAGAAGTTACTGCTGGTATGTAGGACTTGTGTAAGTCTCCCTCCTCCTGCAGGAATGGAAGCCGTGTGATAATTTTGATAAGTGGAAGTGCAATTGTGGTGGGTAGCTCATAATAGCTCATAGTCATCAAATCTGTTTGCATTTTAAAGAGCCTCTACACAGGCTGCTATGAAAGGAAAACATGGTCTAGTTTTAATAGTAAAACAGACTCTCCATGGAAAAGATGATAGTGAAGTTTTTGCCAATAACACAGCACATTAGTCAAGAATATTTATCCAGATCCAACTATTTCAGACTCTTTAAATTTAAACTGATAATTATTGCAAGAAATTAGGCCTGTTTCTCATGCTATTTTGCTATTAATTTGTTATTTTCTCCCAAAGCAGCAACAAATGTCATGTTCTGCACAAACAAAATATTTTAAATTGCTCTCCTTCAGATCGAACTCCAGATTTTCATTTTGGCTGTACCTAATTGGGTATACTTAGAAAAATCTTGGAAGTGTGTTTTCAATCTACTAACAAATTCTGGTCAGGACTACTCAGAATTCAGATATTATTCTTACAAATTATGACTTCTTGATCCAGACTCCATAGGAGTCTTGAATTTTGATTTTCAGATCCTGCAGGTAGATGTTTAAATCTATGCTTCCATCTGCATCTGGAAGTGCTCTGGCCTTGAACAAATGGCAAAATTTGTTATCCATTTCATGCTTTTATCATTTATCAGACTGAAGAAATTTTATGTTCCTATTCCTAGATGTTCTGAAGGAAGACTCATTCTCAAAACATGCCTTCTGGATCAGACTTCTGCAGATAACCCAGTAATTGTCACCACTTTAGAATAAAACACAGACACACAGACAAGTGAGAGCTCTAGGGAAAACAAAAGTTATTTTACATAAAAGGCCTGTGATTAGAACTTCTTTGGGAGAAGTAAGACCTGAAATAAATTTTTCTCAGCTTGCAAAGACACACACTTCTTTCAAGGTCCATTAGCTTGGCTGCACTATTTGGTGGCTACGTGTGTTGATGGCACACAATCCATCCTCCTGAGGATTTTCTTACAAGCAGAAGAGAATTCATGGTATATCTTGTGCTACAGAGAGTGCAAGAAAGAGCTTGACAAAGTAGACTATTGATTAGAATGGTCATCTGGAAAGGAAGGTTTGTGGCTGAAATTTCTGCTCCAAAGAACAGTAATTTAATCAATGACTAAGTCAAGTAATAGGGAAGATATGGATAGGACTGGAATGGGGTTTCCCCTTCTTTTCCTTACAGGTCTTGCTGGAACTAGAACTCTGAACTTTTGGCTGTTAATCAAGTCAAACTAAATTTGTGTCCACTGGACTAATTCTCTACTTGACTAAAAGGTTTAAACATTGGGGTCCAAGACTGCCTGGTCTATCTATCTACATATCTTTAGAGATGGCTGCCAGGAGTATTACAGTATTAACATAAATGGCATTTATAATGCAAATATACATAACATACACTTTCATGAGCTACACACAGGTAAAATAAAAAGAGTGCTTTGAAAGACTGAAGACCTTCTCAGATTTGTAAAGTTCTAAGACCTATGAAATATCCTAATCTCCAAGGAAACAAAAATATTTATTCTATTGTTGCTTATTTCTAGGATAGGAGGGAAAATTTCAGAAGAAATCCTATTTTTAGCTGAACATATGGTCCAGTCATACAGTTTATACCATAATGAAACACAAATAGAAATGCTTGTGTGACACTTTTAAGAACAAACTGGCTTGAAAATTTTGAGCGCAGCATTTTATTGATTGAATGACACAATGAGTTCTAGCATCCCTCTGCATTGCCAGTAGATAATTATGATTATTACGAGGAGCATGCTTTGACAGAGAAGTGAAATAAGTCTCTGTTTTCTACAGCTCTGAAGGACTATTTCCCTCTAGAGGCCATATGTGGAAGCACAAAACAGTTTTATAGTACAGTTTTCATTTTGCCTTTAAAATAATAAATTAAATTAATATGAATTATACCTTTCACAGTCCAATATAATTAAGAGGAAAAAACATCCCAGGAAGTAAGAAGTACTCCAAGTACAATAATTCATACAGCCAAGTACATCCATTTTAAAGTCACCGCAACAAATCCTTAAACAACTAGGTGCAGAGAAAACATACTTTGCCAAACTTTCAGGCTGAACTCCACAGACCATTATTCACTATTGCAAGAACATTAAAAAAGTGACTTGTGAGAGCTGAAATCGTGCATATATTATTTCCAAATTACAGACTGTCAATTCCATTGCTTCCAGGAAGAAAAAAAGAAAGAAGGAAAAAAAAGAGAAGAAAAGAATAAGAGAAAAAAAGTGTTAATCTTATGAAGGCAGGTTTTCTCAAATGATTTTCACTGAATAGGCAGAACTGTTAAATATTCTAATTTGAACATTTTAAAGTGTGTCCCTACACATAGTTTAACATACAGCATATTCCACATACATTTTTATCCATTTACTCACAGGTTGTTCTTGAAAGCACACACTTATGTTATCAGTAGGAAGTGCTAATTGACTGCTTTCTCAAATTACTCTTAAATAGGGGAGGTTTTGATAGAATATGCAAAAATTTAAAAAGCAACCCAAATGTCAAAGACCAGAAACTGCACCCTGTGTTCCCTAATCCATCTGTAAAAGACTCAGAAGGCAGGGTGGAAGCCCTTTCATCTGCCACACATATCTCTTGTTACTTGTGTAAATGGAGCAACTCTTTGAGAAGTTTAGTGTCCACAGCTGGAGCAATCTCTGGAGGAATAGACACAGTTTTGTCATCTCGCCTTTCTTTTCTGGTTCAGAGCCATTTTTTCAAATATGCAGCTGTAGGTTTCTTCCTACTTTTATAGGGTGAGTGCCAGGGACCTAGGTTTTCCCTTCACATTCCTTTTCAAGCTTTGTTCCCCAGTTCTTTCCACGCAGCCTTTGCCCAGAGCCACATCCTTCCCAAAGCTATGAAGCCTAATGCCTCTCTTTCTAATGTGCTTCTTTCCTATGTGAATTCCAGTCAGCTTCATTCTATATCCCCTGCATACCAAATTTTCCCACTGAATTTGATTGTGATTTGGCCATGTATCTCTTCCAGCCATCAGATCTTTGTTGGAAGTGAGAGGGTATCCAGATGATGCCCTTGATGGAGCCAACAGTGTTTAGACCTAAAATTTAAACAAAGATCAAGCACTGCCTTTTAATCTGAGAGCTTCTTTTGCATCTGGATTGCTCATCCAGAAGTGGTGAACTTCCTGGAGCACCTGCTCCCAAGTCCATGAAATCTCCTGCCAATTGCTTTCCCCAAATGTCCAGTTCTGTTTCTTAAAACTCTCCCTTGCACATTATGAAGTCCTTTCCCCTTCTGCAAACATATGATGTTTATTTTCAACTTTTCTATGTATCTGAGAGGAAAAGATTCATCTAGGGATAAAGAGAGGTAACTGTTTCTGAACAGTCTGTTTCTCCCTAAGGATAAAGCTACATATTAGAGACGATTAGGTAAACTCTCTCATTGCTTAAAATTACCTCCCCTTCTGTCAGACATTCCAGGATGAAGGTAGATGAACAGATTTATTTAAACAGATGAACAGATTTATTTAAACAGAATGATTCCTCTTAATTTATTTTGTATATAGAAATTTCCTTGCAGTTTCCTCAGCAAAAAAGAAAGGCTTCTCAAGGTGGATCCAGTTAATTTGTGTTGATTCAAGACCACTCTTCTACCACATTTATTTTCTTTTTGACCATCTTTCAGTGTTTGTGTGCTTGTTCTGAAGAGTCCTTTGACAAAAATTTCTCCTGAAGCTTAGCATCTTGCGCGCCTACCTACACTTTCTTATAATTTTGCAGTCTAGACTCCAAAGTCTCACCTGGTTTTTGGGTTTTGTTTGTTTTGGGGTTTTTTTGGTGGTTTTGTTTTGTTTTGTTTTGTTTTGTTTTGTTTTGTTTTGTTTTTCCTGGTGACTATCCTTATTCATTTCTACTCTCTTTCATCTCTTTCATCTGAAAGACGGGAAACCTCACCTCCCTACTTTCAGCGATATCCTTACATGATTTATTGCTGATCAAAGTGTTTTCATTAAAACCAAGCACAGTAACACTGTCATAATCTAAAACATGTATGGAAAGGCCAGACACATTTGCTGGCAAAAGCATTTTAACAGTCATTTAAGTAGCATCACTATTCAAATCTTGCAATAAAAGCAAACTGTACAGATATAAGTTATATAGAAAATCTTGCCAAATCACAGTGCTGGTTTGCTCTACTTCCACCTGCATGGGAAATTCTGTTCTGTTTTGAAATCTTGGCCTCAGGCCTCACAGGATGAGGCTAGAATATCCCCAGCAAGTGGTAGGGGAGGGAGCGTGTTCAGTGATGACAATATTAAAAAAAAAAAATCTGAGTCTACTAAGCAGAGTTTTTCAGCAAACTATAATTGAGCAACACCTAAGCAAATTATGAAGGAACAAATGAACATCTTGATAAGCATGCAAAATTTCATTCTGAAATGCATGTATGTATTAAAGTTTTTCAGTGAAGTAGGTGTGACAGCTCATCATGGATATGATGAGTTATGCTAATATTGCTGTCAAAAACAAACCAAAAGCCCAACAATGGAACTGTTCAGACAGCATGAAAAAAAAAAACCCTCACAAACTAATAGTTATGGTTTGATAAAATCATAGTGTTAAAAGTTTGCTTTTTTCTTTTATGGGCAACAACAGGCTTCACCTCCTGTGCCATCTGCAAAGATCTTCCCTTAGACTGTCACATCCATGAATGTGCATCGATGGCCCAGATCAATTATAGTTCACTAGAGCCTGATATATAAACTTGCTGACTGAAACATGGCCACTTCAACTGGCAACACTTGAAGCATTTAGTTAATAAGCAGCATGAATCATACCAAAATTTATGCCATTCTCTCCAGCTCCCAGGATGCATTCTCATGACACTCCAGCTGGGCAATGTGTGTTGCATGGTACTAAGAGTCCTCAGTGAGAGAGCTGGGCATCTTTACCCTGTGAGTACCCTGAAAAGCAGTGGTGACAAAACATATCCTGAAAAAAAATCAGCACTTATTAAGTCAACCACAGATAACTAATGCCTTGAAGCAATGCCTACTAGTGTTTTTTCCCTCTCTCTCCTGCATTCCCTACAGTGTATACTATAAGGATTCTCTTTATTTGATTTAGATAAGTTGCTAATTAGAAGCTGCTCTTCAGCCAACTAAGAAAAGGCTGTAAGAGGTTTTCCAGTTAGTTACATACACTTAGGTGAGTCACAGAGAAAGGCAGGCATTCATTTTCTTCTGCTTTCTTTAGATTTTCAGAACTATGTCCATTCAGTTCTCAGAAAAAGAAAATGAGGCCCATACAGAATGTTACTCACTGTTTTGTTCTACTTGGGGGTCATCTTTGGTATCAAGGACACTACGAAGGAGAAGGTAGTCATGATATGGTACTATTGTTTCATGGGCCATGGCACTATTAAAGCAGTACTGTTTTCTAATTGATTACTGGTAGTACATCTTTCCAACTGCAGCATTGAAAACAGGATTGATGACAGCAGGGATGATTTAAGTAAGCTTTTATCACAGCTTAGAGAGAAAAGGTTGACAAGAAATTATTTGAAGTATAGAAGGCTGAACTCAATCAAACAGTTTCATTTTGTTGCTATTTGCTTTGGCAGATGTAGTTCAGATTTCTGGTTTGTGTTTCTCATCAAGTTTGTTTGTCCTTCTAACTTTGCTGTTGTTAATACCTTTATGATCCAAAAATACTGACTTGGTTAATGGTATTTTTTCCATACATAAAAAAGTATTTTCTTTTTTGAAACAAAATTCGGACAGACTTTCATCCAACTTCTGTAGAAAGGTACTTATGGAAATGGCTATTACTTTTCCATAAGTAATCTACTCTGCATCTATCATGATATATCTGAAATAAAAACAAACTATGCTCTTGCTGGAGGTCCAGTAGCCTGACTACTGAAAATGCAAGTAATGAGGAATATTTTTTTGTTTGGTTGGCTTTGTTTTTGTGTTTTGCTATAGGGTGTGTTTTTTATAAAACATTAACTGTGGTTGCACAGGAAGGTAATTGAAATTCATTGACTCTGTCCCCAGATGAGTCTTGACACACCAAAATGAAATTCATATGTATGATCTTTCACAGGAAACTGTGACACATAGTAGCTGGTGTCCCAGTCTGAATGACTGGTGATCAAAAATACAGGATATGAAGATAAGTGAACCTGTCCTGTGAGTAAACATAAACACAAAGACTACCACTGACAGCTTGCTCTGAAGTCAAAGGTACAGCTCAGTTACACAAACACACTAAAGCTGCAGAAATCCCCTGGGTGGGTGTTGTCTGAGTTTTTCTGAGATGCTCTGCTCAATAGGCCTTTCTGGTGTTTCCACAAATAATATTTAAGCTCTCAGCTGTCACTTCTCCCACCAGTGGCTGGTTTTCCCATAAAATCAACTGTCTGTCCTTGATTTCCTTTTTCTTCTAGCTCATTCCTATTCCATGAGACATTTGCTAAAGTTTGGACAAGTATACAGTCCACATAGTAAAATGACAAGGTGTCCAAGTCTGGGGGACCTGAACCTTCCAAAAATTGTTTTGGTTTTACTTACTTTTACAAGGCACTGGGATTTCAGTGGGCTACCTGTTGTTTTTCTTGGTCTCAATTCTCTTGTACTGGTTTGTCACTTAAAAATTTTATGGAGTAGTTTATATGCAATTTAAAGGTAAAATTCTTCCCTGCTCACACCTACCTAATTTATTAAAAAAACCCCCAAACAGCTGTGATGAAGAAATTCATTAAAGTCAAATACAATGTCTCAGATTTGAACACAGGGTTTGGTCTTCCTCTCTCTCTTGCTTGCTGTCTTTCACATCAATGTAGGAAAAAATGGATGTTCACAACACAGAAAGGGATTGCAAAGAAATGAGTTGCATATTGTGATTTTAATTTCATTTAGGTAAATTGCCATATGTTTGGTCTTTCTTTTATTTATGGAATAACAATTAACTTAAAATTCTTCAATTATTTTCACAACTTAAAATGCTTCAGTTTTCCAAATTTTATGAAATAAAAAAATTATTTTCTTCTAAGAAAATACCCTGGGATGACCTAATGCCATAATTATACATAAAAGAAGCACAATACAAAATTGCTAGAGATTTATTAATTTAGCTATGAAAAGAATGAGAGATGCACTAAAAGCTACTTTAAAAATTCATTGTAATCTTTCAATCTGTCACAATTTTGGCATCCTCTTTGAGTGAAAATAACTCACCTTCACTATATGACATGAAGATACAACTTCGGCTTGTTTTGGAGTTTTTGTTGAAATCTGAAGTTGGAGCCAGGATCCCTAAGGGAAGTAATGGATGTTTTAAAAATTTCAGTCATAATAAGAAGAGAGAGAGCCTTGTTTTAAACCTCCAGAGGATATTGTGGCTTTGTAGGTCCAGTATGAACCCTACAGCTTACTTTGGGAAGGCTGGAAATGGAGACATAAGAGGGAGAGAGCCACATATAATAGCCAAGACAAATTATACATGTATACAGTGCCTCGGAAACAGCTGCGCACTGGCTAAGACACTGACCAGCACTTCTGTACCTGTGAGAGAAAGGAATGATGCAGTAGTCTGGTAGATGCAGAAGACTGTTTTCCTCTCTAAGCAAAATCACCAAAGGGGAAACAAATCATTTCAAACAGGACTTCAGGCATAAGTTATATAACAATACCACCTTGTTAAAAAGTTGTAGGAGGGATCGAGCCAGATCAGAAAATGAGGTGTCATAGATCTCAGTGTCAGACCTCCACCTCTGACATAAAAGACCACAGGCTTTTGCTTAAGAGAAAGTGAGATGGCAAGTATTAATTGCCTTGGCCTACAGGGAACACAATAGACAATAGCCTTGAACAATAGACAATAGGGTATTTCTCTTCAAATGAATGGATATGAACACCTCTGTAGTGTCTTCTTCCAGTTCATAAACTTAGCATCAATCAGATTGAATTTCAGTAGGTATTCTTCATCCAAGCTGTCACCTTCATTATGTACAGCCTAGCAGTGTAATGCAGACACCACAGCAATCTCTCTTCATTACCCCTTCTAAATGCACCTCACATTTGGCCAGGGCATGCCACAGGAGAAGATCCATCAGGATCCTATCTTAAGAGTCTCCTTGGAACAAAACAGCAGTCACTGGCCATGACCCCAACAAGATCACTGTAATATTAATTATCTTGCCTAGTCTAATTAAATGTCAAAATATGGTCATGGTTATTAAGAGAAATATGGCAGATTTTCCTCAATTAGGCTAATGAAATAACATACAACAATAAGTCTTCAACAGCCTTATTCTCTAGCCATTCCAGTTTTGAATACAGAAATATTATCTTCTCTAGTGAGCTGATGTAGAAGCAAGAACTACCCCAATCCTCCAGAAATACCAACCCCTGCAAACCTAGGTCCCCTTTCAAGGGCGAGTCTGGATTTAACTGAAAGCATCTTCACTATCCATTTGTCTTCTTTCTCCTGCTGCAATCCTTCTAACATGTATGAAACACTGGAAATTACAACAGCAACATTTTAAAGCCAATTTGCACAGATGGCTACCCCATGTTTAAAAGTCATTCATTTTGAACAACCAAGGTGGTGCTGTCTGGGCTTGAAGAAAAAAAATTCTTTATCCATACAGTTCAAAGTTAAAGAGAAAAAAAGCAACCCATAAAATATCTGTTATTCCAGATGTGTAGTCTGCTTGCATTTTAAAATAAATAATTTGTTTTTTCAAAATTAAAATAAAGCTCTGTAGTCTATTAAAAGCCATCTGCAAAATTCCTTGATTCCAGATGCTATTAACATACGCAAACAAGTTTAAGAGGTTCATCTTTGCATGAAGGATGCACACTGCATGGTTGTCTATAACTCAGCTCATCCTTGGCACTACACTTGGGCTCTTGAGTCTCTAGTCAATGGGGCAAGGCTGGTGAAGAAAGCTTCATTAGCTGCTTTGACTCTATGACAGTTAATTACTCTGAAAGAGTTTGTGTGTGGAAGAACAGAACAGGGCAAGCAAAGCACTCACAGTGGAGATTTTCATTCCATTATTATGCCTTGCTTGTGTTTTGTTTTGCAAACCAGAATGACTGCAATATCACTTATGAGAAAGTCAAGGGCATATCAGGATGGAGTCAGTGAACATATGCATAATCAGAATCTGATCAATCTCACAGTGGCAAGTACATAAAAACTGTCAAAATTTGTCTCCAGACCATGAGATATAGTATATTATTGCATTGTTTTTCTTTGCAGAGAAAATTCACAGGAGAAGATCAGATGAGAAACATCTGATATGAATTTTTTTTTAAATAAAAATCTATGCAATGAGACAAGATCTCCAAGAAATGACACAATTAATTGCAATGAAATGAATGTCACAGGGCATCTTCTCACATTCTAAAGACATCGTGTAGAAGGGCTATGTTGAGCTTATGATTTACTCATGGTCAAAGTGATATGCAACACATGCCTCTGGAGACAATATAACTTGTAGAAAGTACAGCCACAGGTAAAACTTGCCACATATATTATGTCTGAAGACCAAAATTAGTTGTGTCATTTACACTGTGTTACAGGCTGCCAATAGCCTTGTTATAATTACCCTGTACAGCATTTTACTTAATCTTCCTGTCACTTATAAAAGGTGACATCCACATAGCAGCAGGAATCTTCCTTCAAGAAGTCATATAACAAAGCCACCAGAAGCATAAATTTAAATGCTCATACAATATAATGGGAGTGGAGAAAAAGATTGCTTGCTTCATGAATATCTATGATTTTTATATCACAAGAACTGACTTGAACATTTCAGTGGATTGAATGGGTTAAACAAGGAACAGCTTTCATTGTTATTTATTATTAATGACATATTGTACTGACTACATATCTTGGCTAGAGATCCCTTAGCTCTCCTCTGCAAAAAAAACCCCCATTAATTCCCAAAAAAAGGAAAGCTCTCATTGGAAAGAAAAATCAGGACATAAAATTAGACATTGTCATTCCAAATCATAAAAGTTCCAAGCTTTGCTTCCTCCTCGTTTCCTAACACCAAGTCCAGTGCTGCCTGTCACTGCTAGTGTGTGGGACACATATGTGCTTTACTAAAGAGCCTGCTCCCCAAATGCAATGATGAAGGTGAATAAAGCATCAGAGGTACAATGGGACATGCTGGGGTTACCTAGTTATACAGTGCACCACTGACAATTATGGGTCATCTTTGCCTGCCCTGGAACCAGATGTGAATTATTTTTACTCTTCTAAAATATCCTGAAACATCTCAGACACTGTTCACAGTAAACAGCCTCATACACACCTTGTCTCCTAAGAAGACATCTATCTGCATGTGGCAGGTGTTCTTGCCCAGTGCTGCAGCTGGTGTCAGCTTTCTTAATACATAATTTTCAAATTCTTCTAGGTTCCACCCCCTCCACTAAAAAAAAAAACCAAACAAACAAAAAAAACCCCAAACAAAAACAGAAAGACAAGGATGGGAATAGAGAACCTATCTGTTCATCAGCTCCCACTCCCTATACATTAACCACTCTCCTCCCAAGAATCTGTTTTATCTCAGAGCAGCACAGTGAGGCAAAAAAGTGATTTGTTAACATGAAAAAAGGTCTGCAAGAGAGCCAGGAACTGAACCTGTGTCCCCTGACTCCCAATTTAGTTCCTTGCCTACAGACACCCTTCTTTCTCTGTAAAAGTAGAGGGACATGCTTGGTGCTAAATTGTGATGTAGACTAAAAGCAACATGCCCTCCTGACTCCATGCAAAAGAGCCAGCTATTAGCAACTCTACAAGTGAGGCAGTAAATAACCTATTTTCCCATTGTTTCATATGCAACACGTGATACTATTTTCCTATGCTCCCTGGATCTAAAAGTGAGCTGCTTAGCTGGCTCTCTTGTCCACATTCAAGGCAATCTTTCATAATAAATTAAAGGAAATACAGCACGTTCACAGTGACTGGAAAAGAATTGTGTGGCAGCACATAAATCAGCAAGAAGGCTCTCCCAGAACAACTTGTTAGCAACTGATGTGGCATTTGTAGGAAGTTGTCTGTGACAGTGTTCTTTTTGAAAGCAAAATAACCACTAACTATTTGCTAGAGTTTTCTCCTCCCCTGCTAAGTAAAGCATCAATTAGATGAGCACCATTTAGAGTTGCATAGTTCGACACTTCTAATCCCTTGAAGGCTGCTCTTGTGCCTTCCCTGCACGCTTGCATAAGAATTACATGTTACTTGTCAGTTTGAGCAATCATTTTCCTATTTAAAGAAAAAAAACCCCAAAAAACAACAAAACAACAAACCACACAGAGTAAGAAAGAAAAAGAAAGACAAAGAAAGGTTTCCCAATGCAATATATAGAAATTGTTTTGGAGGGAGTGAAGAAGTTTATCCTCCCAAATCTCCCTGACTCTAATTGTATCTGATCAGAAGCAATACTTTATGCAATGTCAAATGGCCTTTCTGTAGTTTTTCCTGTAGCTGATTCTGTTGGCTTATTTGATAAGTGACTAAAAAGTGGTGGGTATGGGTCTCACAGGGAAAGTCTGACTCTTTTAAATGAACTGTTCCCAAAAAGAGAGCCACTGAGAGATGGTCAGTGAACTGTGTGAGAGTGAGCATGTAGGGAAAAACAAGATTCCCAGAACTTTCCAAGGCTCTGAGTTCTCTTATGTCTCTCCAGCTGTCTGTAGATCAGAACAATTAGCTTTACAGGCACCTAAGAGATTATTGTAAAATAATTTGGTATTTTTTTAGTTTTATGATTTATGGGCTTAACAAATTCCTATCTTGTTCAGATACTCATAGATGTTCCCAGTTGTGCACTGGCCTCTACAGCTGTAACATGAATTGCACGGTCTGTTACTCCCCCTCCAAGCCCTTTTCACATCACGCAACACTCTTGTTACAGATGGAGACAGTCAGAGAGATCAAAATTAATATGGAATTCTCAGTTGTGCCACAGCTGTTACTGGGCCCACAACACAGCATCAACTGACACTTGATAAATTTTGGGTTTCGAGGGACACACCAAATTCCCTGCACATTCAGAATGCGCATTCACCCACTGAAAAAGGAAATTAATTTCCCTTGGAGACCGGCAACTTGCTTTTCTGCTAGCTTTCAAAAGGCTTATACATTTGAGCAAGATCTAAAATCATCTGTTGTATCCAAGAGGCCAGAAAATCCCTATGGAAAGAACAAACATACAGGCTGCACAACTTGTCTATATTTGAATCAGGGTTCTGAGACAGAAAAAAGAAAATACAAATTTGTACACCTGTTTTAAAACACCTGCCTTAATGCAAAGCTGTAGTAAACCAGGTCATAGCAACGTGCATGCTAATAAGCATCCTGTTGTGCTATCAGAAGGTTCAGGAGGAATCACGAAATGCATTTAATGTTCTCTTTTCTATCCCTTCACAGCATGTGATTATAGTCAACCCCTCCCCCACCTTTTTTTTAATAGACTTAGAAGAATGCAAATGGTCTTTTTAATTGTTCATGAGATGTCATTAAATTTTTCTTTTTCACTTAGAGTTCATTCTTTTAATCAGCTGTTTGGTCCCTTCCAGACAAATGTAAGAGGCTGCA
Source organism: Trochalopteron elliotii (assembly GCA_024734555.1). Classification (NCBI taxonomy): domain Eukaryota; kingdom Metazoa; phylum Chordata; class Aves; order Passeriformes; family Leiothrichidae; genus Trochalopteron; species Trochalopteron elliotii. Next base: position 1,965,794 of record JANPWX010000023.1, on the reverse strand, counting down.
TAGTTTCCTTTATTTTTTTCTTTAATAGAAAACATAACTTCAAAGTGAAATGATTAGAAATTTTATTTTTTTAAAAAATGTACACTTGGGGGGTTAATTAGCATTTAAAAATGGACTTTTGTTATCAAAGCTAAACTATATGACCTTGGCTTTATGTATTCATTGCGAATTCGGGTGCTCCTGAAAGAGCCTGATTTATGATAAATTATTAATTTTTTTCCACCTTCATTTTGCTGCCTGCAAACCACAACCATGGATCAACACTTTAAAAAAACTAGGAGAATTAAGACCCCATTCCTAGAAGAAAAGGATACATTTCAATAGACAAAGTGGTAGGAGCACCACTCTTTTTATTCCTCCTGTGGGTGAGAGAGAATTTCTCAAACTCCTTTTAGAATGGGAAAAAAGATTCTCAAAATCAGCTTTAAAACAATAATTGTGCAATTTTTCTGTTTAAGTACAAACTGTTGTAGGAACTAGAAGGAATACTATTGAAAAGTGTAACTGAGTTTGTCCTCAGAAAATGAGATGCCAGCTTTATTAAGACTCCTCCCAAATGTTCATCAGATCTGGAAATGGCAGGAGAGGCAACATGGCCCCAAAGTCAGGCAAAGGTTAAAACTACCTGTCAGTGTAAGTGACAAGGTCATGAATACTACAAAAAGAAAACAAATATTTAACTGCAGTCGAACAAGCAAGGTCTCTGTGTGTGTGTGTGTGTGTGTGTGTGCGCCTCCAGTGATTGGATTAGACACTCAAGGGGATCCCATTTTATATGAAGTTTCAATCTTGTAAATACAAGATTGGGGCCTTATGCCAGTTCTTGTGCCTTATCATAGGACACAGCACAGTCAAAAACTAGGCCTAGAAAAGAGCTGAATTGTGTTTTGGTGTTGTCCACATGCACAAGCCCAAGCAAAACAACTACCATACACTATTTGCTGAAAACCAATCTGGTTATCCCCAGAGATAAATAAAAGCCAAATTAGCTCAGCTACACACCACTATCACTGTGATAAAACACAGTTCTTTATTTAAGCTTTCTTCTCTGCTTCTTATGTTGTTGTAGGGGGGTGGGAGGGCACAGATATTTTTTATTTGGGGCTTTGTTTGTTTGTTTGTGACTTTTTTGTTTGGTTTGTTGATTGACTTGTGGTTTGGGTGTTTTTGGGGGGTTTTTAACTTGTTTTTTCCAAAACTATTTTGAAAAATTCCAGAAGTCTGGCAGTCTAGTGACTTTAAAGCCATTCTGCCTTTTAGGGGTCTGTGAATGCTGACAAGTTTGTCAGGTGCATTTTATCTTCTTGTTCAAAGGTAATTAATTTTTTTTTAAGACACTCCAATGTTCAAGACTCAAAGGCTGGTGAAGAAATGAGTGGATTGAAGTAGGAAGCAGATCTGATACTGTAGAAAACATCTCTACTGTTAGATTATGCATTTGGCAGGCATCTTGTGATTGCTTCCACAGAGACAGGGCAGCAGAGAGGTGACATTAAAGGTTAAGCCCCCAAAACACAGATCACTAAAGGTGATCTGTGATTAGGCCATGTTCAGGAGCATAGAACAACACCTACAGATGCACCTCATAGAATTCATGAAGACATTGGGTGTGCAGGAACACATTGCTATCAGTGCATATCAAGTACATCCCTTTAGCCTGAAACAGAAATAGAACTTAATCACACAGACAATATTCTAAAGATGCAGTTTCTGCTGGGAGAAAAATTGATGAGGGTGCAAACTACAGACTATTGCAGATACATGTTTACCTGGCTGACATTTCCAGTAATCATTCTGCAGGCAAATAAATCAGAGACATATACTACATTTTTCTGTCCTAGATAGTAATTTATTTTTTTTATATATAGAGAATTTCTCATTTTGACATATTTCTATCATGTCACAAAGCAAATGCTGTTTCCAGGAATAGTACATCAATTTTCAAAATTCTTATCTATAGATTAAACTTGCTAACCCAACCCAGAAGCATTCATTTAGATTAGTTACATTGTCTGAAATACAACAAAACACATCAGCATGTCTGTTTTTACAACCTTTTGTGCATAAACATGTGAATAGAGCCACCATAATACAGGAAGGATCAGGCAAGTTTCTACAGGGTTTATAAGTACATATAAAATCTGTAATGGTCTGTATGTTTCTGTGAAGAATATTTAAATCCCCTTATTTTTAGCACTGTAGAGTATTTGAGGTCTTTGCTCACTTGTGTACCACCTGTGATTTCAGACTTCTTAAATCCTGCTACCCAGGGGCAGCAGAAATATATAAACTGCTCAGGGTGCCTATAAAGAAACCTTTGCATTGCTTAAGAAAAAAATTAATTTAAAACCTTACTGAAAGGGCTGAGGCACACTCCATGATGCAGTCATGTCTTTTTTAGTTAAAAAAGGAAGGTTTCCTTATTAACACTGCCACTCACAAGTTTCTAAAACACCACTCCCCCCTCTAACAGGCCACAAACTCAAAATTCGGAGCAGAACTTGTTTCCCACACTCGATTTCACTCTCACTGCAAAGCCACAGGCTCCAAGTCAGCTTAACCTATCCAGAGCTCTGACTCAGATGTGGGACACAGGCCACATTCTGAGCTCTGCTGACCACAGCATTGTCCTGTCCAAGCCTTGCAAGACAAGGGGATGCTGAACACACCCTTCCTCCTCAAGCTGTGTCTGTGGCATGGGAAGACAGCAGCATGTTGAAGAGCACTACATAACCAAGCAAGTCAGGAAACATTAAAATGCTGAATTTTCCATAGTATAATGAGGAACTTTTATTTTTCAACATCAGACACATGAACAAACCTTTCACGATTTCATGTGATACTTCTAGTGTGTCTATTAAAGCATACAAAGTGCCTGCTGCAGGCAGCAAAACCAAGGCTGGACTCTTTAGACACTAATTTATGGAAGTGGTTTCTGAACTCCTGCCTTGGTAAAAGTAGGATGCATTTTCCTCAGCACTTCTACTGAATTTGCTGAGATGAATGATAAGATCTGCTGGGAGAGAGACACTAGTAGTGGCACTATCACCTAGACTTTAGGTGACTGATAAAACATAGACCTCTTCATGTTGAGTACATCATCTGAAATCATCCTCGAACACCTTAGTACTCACACTTTGAGATATTCTGCTTTCAGTATCACAAAATCCAAAGCTCAGTCCATATGCTGAGACTGTATCTTCTCAACAGAGAAATCTCCTGTTTCAATGTCTCTGAGCTCACGCAGTCATGAGCTTATTAGTCATTAATTACATATTTTTTAATTAAATGGGACATATTGGCAGATAGCAAAATCTGAATTAAGACAGCTCATAATTACTATAACAACAAAACCACAGAACTCATCAGAAAACCAGGAAAAGACTCAGCCTATTCTAGCTACTGTTCTAGCTACTCAGTAATAACAAGCAAGTATTTTCCTACAGAGATATGGTAATTCAGATAAAAAACAATGATTAGGGCTTTAGCATTTTTTTTTCTTGGAGTGGAATGAAAATTTAGTGGTGCACCATGTTACTATTAAAAGAGAAAGTATAGATTTTTGTCCAAAAAAGTTAAAGCCATTTTTATTTTATAGATTATACACCAAATTATTTTGGAAAAAAACCCATCCCTTGCATTTTACCATTGTCTGCTAATAATCTTAAGAGATAAATAACATTTTCCAACTCAGTAACACCTCCTAATGCAACAGCACCGCCTTCAAACCTTCCTGCCTCTTTATGGTCTCCAGTTTTGTTTTCCCTAGTTCAATTTAAGCTTCTTACTTTCTTCCACTGAATGTTTGTATAATACTTACAGCACAAGGTTGCAGGCTTGACTGGGATTTCCAGATATTACCAAAATAATAGCAATGCTTATTTGACCTTGTATTTCTACTCTTTCCTCCCCAAGCTTACCTCCTACAATGGGCAGGTAAATATTCCCACTCATTTTATAGACAAAGCATTACAAAGGCCACTTATTTGAAAGAGCTCACAAAAAAAACCTTCTGAGAGAGTGAGACAGAAAAGAGATACCTGACTTGCAGTTATGCAAGGTCGCCAACAGCACTAACATGCCACTCCTGTAGACTCACCTACCATCTGTGTGCTTTACCCTCATTAATACACACAGAACTTTAGTACCTGACTCAAAGTTTTTCTGAGATTCAGCTCCATTGGGGATTAAAAAAGACAGATGCCACAGGCTGTGCATGTGTGTGAGAAACAACACAAGCCAAGTAAAACTCCACACTAAGACAGAAAGTACTTATCAGATGGCAGGCAGAAGGGAGATTTCTCAAACAACTCAGCACCAAACATGTATTAGACTGAAAATTTAATAGTCCAGTTCCCATGTAGAAGTATAGCCAGAAAAAGTAAGCATAAATGAGTTAAGGCAGGCTGGAGGACAGTGATGAACTGCATTTAGAATTATTAATAAAAAGGTTCATTTGCAATTGACACTTCAAGTAGCTGTGTCATGGTTATTTCTGGTGTGCTACCTGCTTGGATAATGTCCTATTATACTTGCTGAAAAAAGTCTTTAATACAGAAAAAAAAAATAGAAAAGAGGAAGGAAAAAAAAATCTGTCTCTACGATGACCTCAAAACCAAAACGAATCTACTCATCCTGCATTTCAGCAAAGACCACAGTTATCCAAAATGTTCAGGTATTATCACCTGAGTGATATTACAGCAGCAGTTACAGTCCTTTATAAGTACTGAATTGCACATTGTAGATTGTCTTCAAGCATGAAAATTATGGTACAGGGTAGGCCTTAAGATTCTAATGAACAAAACTTGCAAAAGGCAGAAGCATACCAATGAAAATCAATTTTTGTGCTTAGTTACCAGTCATCATAGAGACAGTTTTAAAAGTATGGGCGTAAATTGTCAATAAGTGAAAGAAAGAGTACAAGATTCATTCAGGCTGTTTGGAGGAGAAAAATCCCCAACAACAACACATCTCACTGATCTCTGACAACTTTTCTACCTGAACAGATAGGGATTTGGAATTAGATCATGCAGAGGTGTGGAAAGACAGAGTGCTCCCCTTCTGTACAAGTTTAATTTTTGAGAGACTGAGCTAGTTTCAAGGGAAGTAGAGAGTAAGAAGTTGTTGCCTGGATTTTCCTGGTTATCCTGGAGAATGTTGCAGAAGGACCACTCCACCCAAATAATTAGGACAGTCTTAATGAAAGACTTTTGGGATTGCTTTCTGGCTCCTATGGATGGAGAGCACCCTTCCCTGCATACAAGACAAAGTACACATCCTACATATCCGCCAAGGATCCAGTGCCAGACACTGGTACGAAATTTCTTAGGGAGACAGCTTAGATTTCAGATTTAGATTAGCTTGAAGAGGTTTAGTTCTCCTTCCTAAAAGGATGTTTTGACCACTTTTAGGCTCAAAAATGTCTTTCCTTCTCCTCCTTCTCCATGGAAGATCTCTGAGCAAAATAGCTCCAGGTTACCTGGATTAAACAGTGCCCTCACTCCAAAACTTGGCTTTCCCACTTCTCATGAATCTTGGTGGAAACTGGGCTTGAATCACTTTGCAGTGAGAAACTGAACATCATCCATGCATTAACACAACACCAATCTAAACACTAAGCTGTTTTGCAGGATGATCAGTCATTTGCTCTTTCCCAATAAAATCCATTTTAGAAGCAAGTTGTAAACACAAGTGCATTTTGTAGGTAATTCTCATCTGTCAGTGTGCTTTCGGTATCATTAAAACTATGTCACTTCAACAGTTTGGCAGCAAAACACTTCAAAATGTCCCCATCACTGATTATTCTAATAAATCTTATTATTGTTATATCATATTTTTCTACTGAAAGGAAATAGTGAACTTCCAGGCAGTTCTAATCTATTGCAAAGTTTGGTTCTCTGAAGGTTCCAATCCATTCAAATGTCCCTGGCAGGCAATTCAATCCTTTCTGAAGAACTAAAGATTTTGAAGGTGCTCTCAGAAAAACCCTAGCGATTAAGCACTCAAATTTCTATTGGCCCTGTACCAAGGCTTGCTTGTTTTCATCTAGACTAACCTAAAAACAGCCTTGTACATTTTTCACTAATCCTTGCAAATCAGTGCAACACAATATAATTCACCTTTTTCAGTCTCCAGCAATCTACAATTGAAAAAGCCTTTACAATCACTGCATTTAAAGATCCCCATTGCTAGCAGTCAAAAAGCAAGCAGACAATGTGATGGTTCTGATTTTCCACATCAATCTGATCTTGCTGCATTTCAAAGAAAAAATGTGATTCAGATCTGAGTTCAAGTGAAACCTTCCTTGCCTTTAAGGTTTGGAGCAAAAAAATTCAAAGGAAAATGCCACTAGATAGTTTCTGCCTTGTTTTCAAACATAAGTTATTAGTGATGAAGTACACTAGGCATTAGATCTAGATCAAATATGAATGCAATTCTATTGAAATAACGAGAACATGCTACAGCTTAGGACAACTTTCTATTTTTAGTCGAGATTTATAAAACTTATGGAAAGGTAGGCAGTACTTGGCCTGATAAAAATCTATATTACACATTCACCTAAAGAATAAAAAAGAACTAATTTTACTTATAATTTGAATTAACACCAATTCAGTGTTTCGTGTCATATGGTTGAGATGTTTGGGACATTTTTAACTGATATCTGTAAGCCCTCAGCTAGATTGATTTTATCATCAGGCCACAAACTCTGATCTATTTTCGTAAATGTGTGATTGCACAACTGGTTAATTTTTCAATCCTGTGAAGAATCTGTACAGAACAGTAATAGTTTAAAAGGCAAGTTTTGTGACAGAATCCCTCCCATTCAAAATGTCTTATACAATATGGTACTGTTGTATGAATACAGCTATAACAAAATGGAACCTACAGTAGATACAGATTATTCACATTACTATTCTTTTCAGTATTCACATATCAGAGAAACAAATTGTTTGAAGAATGTTTGGCCTGTGTAAATGGATAGCACTCCATTGACTTTAGTGCAGTTCTGCAATTTACATCAAAAGATCATTTGAGATGATTTTGAGCTCTCAGCTACATGCATAATGAGAAGGAAGTCAGTCAGTCACGAAACATGGAAAACCTTTTGTAAAAAAATAAAAAAAAATACATACCTGAAAACTAAACTGCCTACAACGGATTAAACAGGAGAGGAAAGATGAAGTCATGGCTTTCTTCATGCTTTGTGCATAAGTAACTTCTCAAGAAGTTAAGTTAAGTTTCAGCATACATTGTGGAGTTTTTGAATAGGATCTTGTTTCCTCTGTGGATTCAGCACGTCTTAGTGGGATCCGAAAAAATTCAGGATCCCTAATGCATTTCCTTACAGATGGCTTAATTTCCATCCTGTTTATGAAGCCTCACATTTTCATGGAACAGGTAAGTGAGATAAATCATTATAAATAATTTCATGATGTATCATCAGTTCTGCAGAGTGTAGTCTCATAAGTTACTCTATTCCATGATCAGTGATGAATAAATTGTTCTTCAAAATATCAGGACTAGGTATCCTCCATGAGCAGGTATCTCAGTAAAGCTGAACTATTTTTAGTTACTACATTAGATTTGCAATGATTTATATTCTCAGGCAATTTTAGTCTGGGTGAAATAAAAAAGCATAGATTTAGAAACAGCAGCAGGATTACAGGGCATTTTTTACGGCTTTACATAGACCACCAAGGACAACTATACCCTAATGTTGTTCTCAGCTCCATTGAGTGGTGGTGGCATTTCCCGTATTCAGTGGTGGGGATCTTTGGTCACTGTACTCATCCATCATACCCACTGAAGGTTGGTAGGCACCTATGTCTCACAAGAGCCCTAAATCCATTTGTAGGTGGGATGCAGATACACACAGAAATTGGGAAAGAACCTTCTGTTCTCTTTCTTTGGCTTTTTGGGGAGACGGAGCTTGGGATAATCTGCATGCTTGTTACTCATCTTTTTGCCTCTATCACCACATTCCCCTAAAGTCTTGTGTAGCAGACTTACCACAGCTAACTAAAAAGGATCATGTTTACAACAGCAAATGCTAGTTTGCCACCTTGAGCTCCCCAGCGACCAGCGCAGGGACTGGTACATCTCCCTGGGTCACAGAGCATCCTGCTGTGGCAGGCAGCCCAACAGTTGAGAAACAGGGGCAGCCATGAACCTTGGAGAACCAGGCAGCTAACTATTGCAGTGACAGAAATGCCCTTCCAAAAGGCTCAGTAGCAGCTTTACAGCCAGGAACACTCAAATAATTTTCCCACACAAATAAATAAATTAGTAAATTGCAACAATTTTCTGACAACTCTGGAATGTTCTTGTTTTCAACAAAATCTTGGTTTGGTTTTGTTTTCTTCTAACACAGAAAATTTTGCTCCCTGATCAGCTCTGTTTATTTCCTTGTATCCTGCCTGTCCTCTCTGATGTGTATTTATTCCCCCTGGGTTGCTTTTATTTGTTTACTACCTAGCAGAATGAAGCATTACTCTTAGCTGGAAGATGCAGGAGGTATTGTAATGTGAACAAGTAATTACTATTATGAATATTTAATCAGGAATAGGATGAGCCTTGTCTAATACACACAGCCATGTCTTAGTCCCTGTGTAAGGAGACACGTGGTCAGAATCCATATTCACTCTGTCTTCTTGTTCTCAGAAACAATTTGAAAAAAGAAAAAACCAGAGCTATAGCAGGACAGAAAACTTTCTTCTGGCTGGATGTGGAATCACTAACAAATGGAGCAACTGCAATAAGCCAGCATAATCACACTCCAATTCCATTAGGGAGACACAAGTGGGCTGCTCTTTACAGAGAAGCAAGCCAGGGGTTGAGGATGACATGAGGCATGGCAGAGTCCTCAGTGACAAGGACTGCAGGATGCTGAACACGGAGACCAGAGGTGTACTGACCAGCGACACTAAGCAGGCTCAGCCAAGAATCCAGATCACTGAGCCAGCCCACAGGGATGCAGCACGCCTGAGATCAAGGCAGGAAGGAAATAGGTCAGATACGTTCAGGATCAGCAAAGTCCATGTACAGCCACAGGCACAGCTGCAAAATAGTCAAGCCAAGGACGAGGGGCAAGAGGCTGAGCAAAACCAGAACAAACCCCTGAGTAAGAGAGGGGCTTGGGGAAAGGCACCTCCCAACCTGTTCTCACACAGTTCTTCACAGCAACACAGCCACACTGCATCAGGGCTACTAGCCTTGAGCACAGGGGTCTGGATTCTGAGATCCCTGAGAGGTTGTGCAGCCTTCCATGTCTACACGAACCTGAATGCTTCCTCTCTGTTGTGGTCCCTCTCTCTAAGAGAGAACACTCATCAGGAGAGAGACTTGTTCAGACTGGTCACTGAAAGTATTTTACAGCCCAGTGTATACCTGTAGCAATGAATTTAACACATCTCCAGGAATATGAGCAGCTTTGCACAACATTCTTCAGGGTAAGAATTTTTTTCCTCCCTCTGTTTTAATTAAGCTGCACATGGTGTTCTAGTAAAGTCTGATGCCATAGGGTCAGGCATGGGCTCTGAAGCATCATTTACAAGTGAAGTTTTGTATCACAATGAAAACCCACCATCTTAACACAAAAGCACTAACAAAGGTAGCAAGATAGAAAGAAAATTGGATCCATGTACTTTGCTGCAAGGTCAGGCCCTTTTGGAGGCTATGATGAATTTTCAGCCTCTAAAACCAAGATATTCTAGTTTGTTTTGGTAGCAAAAATACCACAGAGAGACTAAAAATACAGCAGGCCATCAGCTCTTGTCTAGACAGCAGTTAACACCTGTGGTTTTTTGTGCATCTTCTGCCCAATAACTGTTCAGTTTAGACCCTAACAAAAATACTCCCACATGTCATGCACCTACTTCCAAATTAACCTCTGGTACTTCTAGTCCCCAAAATTCATATGCAAGAGAAAAGGAAAGAACATAACACAGCTCCAATGCATAATTTATTATGAAAATTCAATTTGATTTAAAAAAAGTATTTGTAAATAAATGATATTTACTAACAAACGAAATCCCACACATATGACACTTCCTGTGTGAGATCCCAACCTAATTTAAACTCTGCAAAACAAGGGAGCCAAACTAGGAAATGCTGAGATGCTGAGCTCACAGAATTTGGTGCCATTTGCAAAATTCTCAAAATCTCCACATGAGCAGGATTTTGTTACATGCTCTGTATGATCTTGTTTTTCTCCCAATCTATTTTGGTTATATTTAATGACAGTATAATAGAATTTTTAAGATTGAAAAGAACCTTTCAATCATTGAGCCCAACCATTAACCCATCACTGCCAAGCCCTCCACTAAACCATGTCCCCAGGTGCCATAGCTACACATCTTTAAAATACTTTCACAGATGGGGATTCCACCTCTTCCCTGGGCAGCTGATTCCAATGCCTGGCCATCCTTTCTGTGAATAAATTTTTCCTAATATCCAATCTAAACCTCTCCTGGCACAACTTGAGACTGCTTCCTCTCATCCTGTCACTTGTTGCTTGGAAGAAGAGACCACCCCCCACATGGCTACACCCTCCTTTTAGGCAGTTATAGAGAGTGATGGGGTCCCCTCTGAGCCTCCTTTTCTTCCAGCCTAAACAACCTGAGCTCTCTCAGCTGCTCCTCATCAGACTTGTGCTCCCCTCATCAGCTCTGTTGCCCTTCTCTGGACATGCTCCAGCCCCTCAATGTCCTTCTTGCTGTGAGGGGCCCAGAACCGGACATAGGATTCCAGGTATGGCCTCACCAGTGCCAAGTACAGGGGATAATACCTACTCTGGTCCTGCTGGTTACATTATTGCTGATGCATTGGCCTTCTGAGCCACACGGGCACACTTTTGGCTCATATTTAGCCATCTGTCAAACAGCATCCCCATATTCTTATCTGTGCAACAGCTTTTCAACCAGCTGCCCAAAACTTTTAGCAAATACACATGACATGGTGGATTAAAACTTATGTCTTCCTACTGATGGTAACCAGCAATCCCTACACTTCACTATTTTCATGTCAGATCACTTCTTCTACTCCCAAAGGTAAAACTTTTTTCCAGTGAAGTCAAGGAGAAAACAAAACACCCTTTTGATTGAGAACTTCTTACTTATTTTTATTATCTAGGGAAGGAAATAGGGTCAAATTGGAGTCTACTATGCAGTATTTTCATGTTTCCAGAACAAAACCACTACCAGAACAAAACCAGATTATGTGATTCAATACCATTGCACAAGAAAGCCTTTTTTGTACATTCTGGGTTTTTTTTTACAAATGTTAATACCAATGTAGATGAAAAATTCTTTTATAAGTATAAATCACGATCATAAAATTGTTTTGGAGCAACCTTTAAAGATCATCTAAGTTTGCCCACCTGGCACGGCTGCAACATTTTTCACTAGATCATGTTGCTTAAAGCCCCGTTCAACCTGATCATGTACAGTTCCACTGACTGAAGATCCCCAATGTCTCTGGACATGTCTCTGTCTCATGTCTCTCTCCCATGCTTCATCACCTTCATAATAAAAAAATCTCTTTCTTATGTCCAGTCTAAACCTACCCTCTTTCAGTGTAAAACTGTTGTATCTTGTTCTGTAACTAAAGTCTCTCTTCATCAATACACAAGGACTACCTTGTACACTGAAAGCTCAGAGTCTTCTCTCCTCCAGTCTGTACAACCCCAGCTCTTTCAGTCTTTCCTCATAGGAGAGGTGTTCAGTTCTTTTATCACTTTCATGACAATCAGATCTAAGCATCACAAGTTTTATGGCAAAGCTCCTGCTAATGTACAGATTGTATAATCAGATCTCATTCTGATGCTAAAGAAAATTATTTTCACTGTGACATTACAAAAATATCAGATGTATTAACTATACAAATAAGAATTGGAACATAATAGTTTTTCCATGTATTTTAATCTCTCCCTTACTTTTACCACCCTGACCTGTGTTTTTCTGTATATATAAAAATTTCTGGGTTCTGGGACATGCTAGAATTGTGGTGTAGTACTCCTGCTCATTAAGTAGCTGACAGTTTAAGCAGATGATGAATAAAAACTTTCTCTATCCATAGCCACATACCTCAACCTGTCTGCAGGTGTACCCATCCACTACACAAGGAGATATGCACCAGTATGTCAAAATCCCTGGTTTAGACTTACAAAAAAGAGGGATGTCTTTAAAAAATTTATTAAATAATTTCTGGGTGCAAGCATGAGAGTACCAAGAATATGCAGTGTTTTGAACTTTTCTGAAGTCTCTAAAAAGTTGTTGAGTTTTTTGGTTTTTTTGGCACTGATGTTCTTTGGTTCTCCCAGAACATCTTAAGTGTAATACCACGGAAGAAAGCAAAGGCTGTCTGGTCCTTACACCACTTTCTGGAGCTACACTACACACCTTCAGGCACATAAATCACTTTGGTGAACCAATGTTTCTGCAGTGTAGTGTAAGAGATGGCACATTGGATGCACAAAATTCATCATGTAGTGCCTTCATTAAAGCTCCATAGTGGAGACAGATAGATTTGACTTTTCTTCTTTCCCTAAAGAGTGCATGGGATCTGATTTTCCTTCAATTAATGCTGGTGTAAACTAAGGGGAAATCTATTAGTGTTAATGGATTTTCATTTGCATGAAGTTGTCTAACGAATGGAAGGATTTATTCCATGGCTCATTGTTTTCATCCTGTAGAATTTCACTGGCAACTTGATCCAAACACGCATACAAGTTCAGCTGAAGTCACTGATACTGTCTTTCAAAGTAATTTGGTACCTTAATTGGCAAATTCAGACCATTAGACATAAGAACAAACCTGTGAGAACTTAAGTCAACACTAAAAGTAATAATACAAATAGAGAACAAAATGAAAATACAGTTCAATTGCACTTAAATAGAATGCTAGTGTTACATTTTCTCCTTCAGAAAGCAAAAAGTTGTGGATCAAGACTCAAGAGTTGTGAACATATGAGTCATGGCAATACACCATCTCAAAGATGGTGTAAAAATAAAATCAGGTTGGTTTTGTTGAAAATTTATTATGGGAAAAACTTTGTAAATAACTCTCATAAAGCCATAATGACTACTCTACTGCTTGAAGAATGAGATGATTTAGTCTGAATTTGCTTTATTTAAAAGCTGTAAAATAAAACAAAACAAAGCAAACAGCCGATTGTTACACTTGACCCAGACCAGTCTTACAGATTTAATTCCAATTGGAATGCCAGTGAATTTATAAATCCTTGACTAATACTTCTGCAGAATTACTGCTTTTACTTGATTTGGTTTTTTATGACTTCCAGACACAAATATTTTTTCAAGAAAAGTCCTTCAGAGAGTTAAGACTTGGGGCTTGAATAGATTTGGAGGACAAAAGACAGCACTATGGATATTTTGACTAATATGATGTGTAACAAAACCCTATGCAGTTGTTTCTGCATCAGGCTCATACCAAAATTCCTTCTTGAATAACAGCCTCTCTTCCAGAAAGATTAAGAATATCCAGGGGATGAAGAATCAAAATCTTTCTGGAGTATTTTCTTTTTTTCACAACACAAGCTATTATTGTCACTAAGGCATACTTAGTGTTTCTGCTATATATCTGTGTTGGCCTGTGTTGGAATAGCTTCTCACTGATCTCTCATGTTGTAGAGTTTTTCCCATTCATCTCATCATGTCTCTGAAGATTTTCAGCTGTAGCAAAGACCAGGATAACATTACCAAATCTCACATTTGAGCAGTGTACTTTCCCTCAGTTGCAAACATTGCATTTGGCAGAGTCAAGATTCATCCTCTTCAATTTAGACCCTTTGTCCAGTTGCTCTCGATGGGTTCATATGAGTACTTGTCATTTACTACTTCATAATTTAAGATGTGAGCAAATTTTACCAAGAGTATCTGGTACATCTGATTTCCAAGCATTAAACATCTATCCAGTTTTTCACTGCAAATACATTGCCTTTTAAAGTCACTCTCAAAGTCCCCCAATAAAATTTCTCTTAGATAAAGCCTCAGTTGACAATCCCCTTATTAATCACTTTTTAATATGGACTACATTGACCACAAAATTTAACTGTCTGAAATGGCAGCCTCTTTTACAGACCAAGTCAGAAACATACAAAATTCTATACCTAAATTTATATGCAATATCAGTTTTTCGGCTTGGGCTAAACCCAGTAACTTGCAAGCTTGAAAGCACTAGGTACAGCAAAGCCCATGGTTACTTTTGGAGAACTGATATGAGGTTCAAGCATGTCCCACTCTCAAAGAAGTAAAAGTCACAATATATAGTTTATCTGTTGCTGTAGCTATCACATCAAAACCTGGGATCCACAAATGTCCCAATTTGTTCTTGTTACAAAATTTTAAATGAGAAATACTATAACAATTGTATTTAATTTAGATGCAAGGTGTCATTTCCACTGTTCAGTAAAACAATTGATTCTAATAAATTGTGCTTGAGATTTTTCCATTTTAAAAGGAAAGGATAATTCACCATAACCACGTCAATTTTTTTGTCATTACGAAAGTAAGTGTGGGAAAAGGCATTTTCACCAGCACTGAACCCACCCAGGACACGAGAGGCATTCATACAGCTAAATATCTTTGTGGGAAGATGCTCCCCAACACGATGTGACCCTAGAGGGGCTGGTGAAGGGCAATAAGACACAAGCAAACAACTTTGTGCAGTCTTGGGTCAAATTTTAATGTCCCTCAGCAGAGTGTTAAGGACAGAAGAATTAAGACAGTTAAAGAAGCCTTCCTTTCCTGTTGTTTTAAAGTGTTGAGATAAGTGTGCTCATCTTCCCCAAAAGAGTGAAAAACATCCAGTTGTCTAAAAAAGGGCCATGTGGTTCTGACACAGAGCAGGGAACAGGCAGGGTGATGGAGGTTGGAAGGATGTGAAAAGAGAAGCTCCACGGTAGAGCTGGTCTGCAAGTGACTGAACCAACATGTCCCAATACGTGAACAGAAGCCATGAATATAAAAGGGAAATTGAATCAACAGAAGGTGTCTGTATCTTTCTTTTTTCTATATGTTCTTTTCTGAAGGCTTGTTACATTCTGCTGTGTTAGTTCACAGAACTTAAGGTACTAGAGGCACTAAAATCAAGGAATACTTCCTATAGGCTTCAACAAGATTTTCATCAAGGTTCAAAATAAATAAACCCAAAGATCTGTAAAATCCATTATCTTTCTCAGTACAAGGATCTATATTAGAGTCACAATTGATCAGGTGATGCTCCTGGGATTTTGATTGCAAACCCATTTAACCCACTAGCAAGTCTCCAACAAAGGCTGTTAGAGAATCTTTAGGGCAAAATTTATGAGAAGTAGGACAAACATGGGATGACTTTCCCCTTAAGTATCTGCCAAAAACCATCTTTCCTTAAAAGCCTAGAAAGAATCTGATCTTAAGTTTGTATCAGCATCTATATTCCAGGCAATTATGTTTTTTCATTATTCATCCATTCATTCCACGTAGTTCCCTGTCCATCAAAACCACTAGGCTCAAATGGAAGAGATTTAGGTAGGCTCATATGCAGATTCAAGCATGAAAATGTCATGTACTTCTCAGACACTTTTCCTTTTACTTCTGCCTTTGTTTCTGGGACTCCTAACCTGGAGGGCTTAATTGCTTCCCTCTCCTTTATCTCACCAAGAAAGGAAAAAGAGAGCTTCTCCAAAACACCCTTCCCTCTTCTTAAAAATGTCTAGTACCTGTCATTGTCACTACATCACCTGTATGCCTGGATTCTTTCCATGAGTTAGTATTGCTATGAAAATGTCAAAAAAAGAAGCAGGGGTTCTGCTTCTATATATTTGGAGCGCATAACTCAGAACTGAATGTAATTTTCAAAGCAGCAGCCTTTAATTGGCATAATATATGCTTAACAAACTAGAGTTACTCTTTTGTTGTCTTTTTGTTTTGTTACAGGCATAAGCTAAGCTTTGGTTTGCACCGAAAAGACAAAGTGAAGCTTCAAGTTTTTATATCTTTGGAATAGTTTAATGGACAATATAATGTTTCAATTTAATTAATCTAGCCTCCTTAACCAGAATGAGGTAATATAGGCCAAATCTTCAGCTGACATACTTTAGCATAAATTGAGTAAATCCAGTGCTTTCACATTAAATAATTCCAGAGGTGTAGAAAAATTAAAGAATATTTATAGAAGCTACCCATAGGGATATGGTTGCATACACAAGTAAAACTAATAATACAAAAGCATATAAATCTCTATAGTGTGTACTCCATTTTTGTGATGAGGAATACACAACTAGAGGAAAAACTCACAGGCATCCTTTTTGTCTCACATGCTAATCATCTTAGCTCAGATTCTTTCAGAATGCGTGAGCTTTCTCTCATCCCTCTCCCAAAAGAATATTATAGAGCAAATCACCTCTGATTTAGCCTGGGAGAAGTGGTAATATTTAAAAGTGTGAGTAGACAGCACAAACAAGATAAATTCAGAGTCACCATTCTGAGAATTCTTAACCCAACCCAGGAGACTCCCAAGTCCTAAAATTGGGACAGCCTCAATACCAGTTAATAAAGTGTTCTATAAATGTGCACACTTTTAAAGCTCTATATTTGACTATCTATTTCAAAGTTAACTTTATAAAGGGAAGAGAGATTTATTCATGGCAAAGTTTTATGTGAATACGCTTTTGCCCCTGCTCACATGGGAACAAGGATAATTGCTGCTCATATTGTCCACCACTGACTGCTTTGCTTTACAAGTTTCAGACATCCAAGCTGAACCAACAATAAACACTGGATGCAAAGAAAAGCCAGCAATCAGAGAAAACAGACTAAAGACAATTATCATATTGAAAACTGTTTGAGCAGACTATTTGGTGAGGTCTTTTAAACAGTAGAAAAATCAAAAATGTAGTCAACCTGCAACCAGAAAAGAGTTTCTATGAACTTACTGGTCCTCAAGAAATTTGTCGCATTTTATTACCACATTTCAGATATATCCTTACTTAATAGGTACCATGGCAACTCTAAGGAGATATGACTGCTCTAAAATCCTTGTCTGGATCTGATCACCCTCTGCTTTCATCTTTCTTCTTTCTCATCTGAAATCTGAGCTTAGCATAGTAGGACAGTGAACTATCAGCAAAGCAGGTTCTCTTTCTTCTACTGGTTCCTGGGATATTAACATGCCTTAGCACAAGAGGAAAGATTGATCCCTGCTTTCACTGGGTCTGTTGTCTCTATACATACAGACTTGGGCAAGTTAATGCACAGATCAAAAGATCAACTTCACCTTTTGCCTCTTTGGTGACTTGTGCTTCATCTGACTGACCAGACCAAAGCCTCCTGTGATGAAGCACTCAGACATTGAGACAATATTTTACCTCTTACATACTATGCAAACAAGTATCTGGGGCAGTGTGGAAATGCAAATTGGATCTTCCAGATTCCAACCCTTTTTATCTTTGTCCTTGAAACTATCCTCCACACTGGACATATATTTTTTTTTTTCTTTAATGAGTTCAGTGATGGAAATAGTTTACTACCTACTAATAAATCTTATTCATGTATAATACTTGACATAGAAAATGTTGTAGCAAATAGCTCTTAAATGCATGATATTAAAGTAAGTATTAAGTTGATCTAGTTAAATGGGAATACTATCTTATTGTGTAAATTAACTTTGGTAAAAGTCTAAACAAAATGTCAAGGTTACCTACCTGAATTTAAGCACATGCACCCACATGTTTGATCCCTGGTAGAAGCATCCTCTGCTTACTCTGGCATGGGTCTGTAACATCAAAAATGCCCACAAAATTAAGGAGAACTGTAGCTATGCAGCACATTGGAGCAGGGGCTAACACACAGAGGTACAACTCACAGTTCACAGAGAAACATGGTTTTCAAGATTTAACTCTTGGAATGAGTGGATTGAAACATTCATATGTAGGGTTTTTTTTGATCTGGGCCTTACCTCAGTCAGACAAATTTGACTTAGGTGAGCACCTATGCTAAATAGTCCATATTTGCAAATGTGGTTAACAAGAATGATCTAGAGTGAGGGAAACAAACAGTCTATTCCTGGTATTTTGCTAATTTCATTCCACTTAAAAATATATTTCAACTATATCTTATCTGCCATTTTAAGATATATGTAGCTTGTGTTTAATACATTCTTTTCTTCTGATGAGCATCATTTCTCACTACAGCTGTCAGGTGCAAATGCCATATATTTGGACCAAGAAAACTCCAAACATTTGATTATTAGTATGTGTATTCCCACATTTGATAACAACTACTGCAGTAGGAACAGAATTGACTTTTTTAGTAATTGAAATGCATAGCTCTAAATATTTAATGACTTATAACATCTACCCCAACAGCAAAATGCTATAGGTCAGCCTAACCTGCAGATTTTACCACTGTTATGACATTGATTTGCATTTGTACTTGCAAGATTCGGTTTAAAAGAGAAAGAAAGAGGACAATACCAGAATGATTAAAGAAGGAAGCTGCTTCTTTTGGGCACAGCACTTGTTGCTGTTGTCCTTGCTGATTTCAAACAAGAGGCAAAATCTTGCTACACTAAAACATTGAAATACGGACCTGGCTTTTTTTCCATGCCCTCCAGCTCTGGGAAATGTTTGGAGTATATATTGATGCCCAAAATGATCAAGTAAAAACATTCTTCTTGTGGAGGAGAATAATGCATAAGTTGCCCCTTTCTATAACCCTCAGACAAATGTGTAAGCCAGGAGGAGGAAAAGAACCAAAAGTTCAGACTTCAGTCTTGTCCTTCCAGATCTCAGATGAGGGCTCTGAAAATTCTGGCTATGGACAGTTCTGGTCCATCTTCTCATGAATTTCTCTTGTAGGAGATTCTGGTGCTTATGACCTGGCATTTTCAAGCCTTATGTTATTTCACAGGCAACTCTCCAGCCAGCACACAATGAATCAATAAAACCGGGATGCTAAGGCTGCTAGAGCACTTTGACTTCCTTACAAAAACTCAGCACAATTTTTACTCTCATATAGTCATCTGATAAAAAAATAATTTGTGTTTCTGGTATCAGACCCATCAGGGGTTCATTTTACTCTGGCCTGGTTGGCATGCTGTCAGAAAACAAAAGATCTAAGGGTAGGTGGATCCTTGGCACTGGGGATAAGAACTCCAGTATTTGACAACAGATTTCAGACATTTAATACCCAGGACAAAAGTTCAGATTTAAAGAGGGAAAGGCATGCAGTAGGCCACCTGCATCTTAAAAAGGTTTAAAAAATTTGCTCTCTAAGTGGTTGCTCATGAAAAACAAATGGATGCTGGCAGAGGGGGAAAGGATATTATAATATGGGAGAGAGCTGGCAGGGAGTCCTCATGCAGCAGAGGCCAGAAGACTCCTCATCTAAACAGTGATCATGAAAGTCAGACTTCAGGGGGAGAGAAAATAGGGCTTTTCCTAGGGACCCAAGTTAGATCATATATCAATTGCTGTGATTTAGAAAGCCCCAATTTACTGGGTTGAAAGTAAGACTAGAGAAAAGGATTCACTCTGAAAGGACACAGAACTGGAAAAGGAGACAGGTTTATAAGCCTATTTTATTTCCACCTCACTTCGTATTTTCGCTACCCTTTAAGAAGTTTGGTTTTCTAGTTTATATTTGATCTCAGTGACTAGAAACTTCACTTTTAAAAAGGTGCAGGAAATCTAGCTCAAAACTACAGGCTCCTGGAGGATCATAGCAGTAACACTTTTTACTCAAAAAAAAAATATCTATAGGCCAGTGCTATTTATGCCAAACACATCTGAACCACTGTAGAAGGGTGCTTCTGTTCTGCTTATTACTGTGAAAACGTCTTTCAATTACAATGAATTTGTTTTATTGCAAGCTATTCTAAAAGAGGAGCTGAGCCTAATTAAAGGAAAAAAAACAACTTTTTTTCTACTTGGCCCTGAATTTTAACATTATCTCAGAAATTGACTGTATTTACCAAATCAATACATATTGTCTTCAGATATATGTTAATGGATAAGAATAACAATGAATTACTAAGAAATAAGCAATGATGCTTTTGTTGCTGTAGATAATATATCTTTAAATCAGACAAAGCCAGAACCAGAATAAAATTAAAGTCTTTTTCTTTGCCTCAAATCAGTTATATATACCGGTTCTCACTGACACAAAGTAATACTAATATTCAAATCAGCAGAATTAACCAATATGAAAATAAGTCTATAAACATGTTCACAATGCATAAACCTAGAATGTTAAATTATTATAAAACTATATATATATATATATATATATATATATATATATATATAAAACCTCTTTCATGGTGATATTTTGCTAATATCCAATCTAAAACTTCCATGGCACAACTTGAGGTAATTTCCTCTTATCCTGTCACCTGGGAGATGAGACTGATCCCTACCTCACCACAGCCTTGTTTCAGGTAGTTGCAGAGAGCAATGAGGTCTCCTCTCAGTCTCCTTTTCTCCAGTCTGAATAACCCAAATTGTCTCAGTCATTGCCCTCAGACTCATGCTCCAGATCCCCAACCACCTGGGTTGCCCTTCTCTGGGCACATTCCAGCCCCTCAGTCCTTCTTGCTGTAAGGGGCCCAGAACTGGACACAGGATTCAAGGTGTGGCTTCACCAGTATCCAGTACAGGTAGACAATCACTACCCTGCTCCTGCTGGTCACAACAAGCCAGGATGCCTGTGGCCTTTTTAGTCACCTGAGCACAGCTGGCTCATGTTTAGCTGCTGTCAACCAGCACCCCCAGGTCTTTTCCCACCAGGTTTTCCAGTCATTCTTCCCCTAGCCTGTAGTGCTGTATGGGGTTGTTGTGACCCAAGTGCAGGACCTGGCACTTCGCCTTGTTTAACCTTGGTTTATTGAGGTTTGTCCAGATCTCTCTGGAGAACCTTCCTACCCATTCCACAAATCAACACTCCCACCCAACTTGGTGTGATCTGCAAATGGAGGGTGCACTCGATCTCTTTGTCCAGATTGTTGATAAAGATATTAAACAGGAGTGGCCCCAGTGCTAAGCCCTGGGCAACACCACTTGTGACCAGCTGCCAGCTGGGTTGAACTCCATTCACCACTACTCTCTGGGCTTAACCATCCTGATGGCTTTTCTTCCCAGTAAATCACTGGAAACTGGAATCTTCTGGATGAGCCTTCCTACTCAGATTGATAGGAGACACCTCAAGTCCTGTACTGTCTTATTGACCTGGAATTCTGCATCAGGGTGTGGCACAGACCATTAGTATGAAACACTTAAACTATAAAAACGAAGTATTCCTTCATTATTTTTATAGCTGTTTTAAAATTTCCATGCCAAAGTCATTATCCAGGACAGGTGCAGGTGGACAGGATCCTACCTTGAATTTATCAAGAAAGGAACTGAGAGAAGCATCTCTCTTCTCCTGTGCTATGGACAGAGAAACAGTACCTTACTGTCTCACCTTTCCCCTGAAACTGGCCCATGAAAAAACTACATTGAGTACCAAGAACCTGGAAGATAACAGTGAAAATCACAGTGCTAAAGAAGAATCATCCTGTAGGATTCAGACTAGTGTAACAGCACCTCTCAGATTGTGTTCTTGCACAAAATATTTGAAACAAATCAATTGAAAATGGAGAATTTTAAACATTAATTTGAACTGAAATAAGTCCCTACAAATGCAATGTTTGAAATTGGCATGTGGCTTTTCAGTTTAATAAAGTGGGCTACTGAGCTCAGCTTAGTCAATATTTTATTTATTTTGATTTAAATACCTGAAGGCACCTCTCCAGCATGTTCAGCACCTAATACACTATTAAAAGTGCATTTTAAAATTAAACAGCACAAATCAATTGATTCAAGAGGAGCTCACCCAGCTGCCTATTGAAAACTCCTTTTCCTCCTTGCATTTCAGAAATGAACCTTTGCCTAAGAAAGAGACTTTGCAGATCAGAAACTCAGTGAAACCAACTCTAAGACAGATGTGTCAGCAGTAATTTAATTCAAGTTAATTAGGAAATCGAAAACCAAAATGGTCTCAACAGATCTAGTTAAACTTGTGTATTGTGCTTTTGAGAGCAAATGTATGCAGGATAGGATAATATTCCAACTTTGTTGCTGAGATGCAACTGGCTTTTAGATAATGTGCAGCCAACTAATGAATAGTTGTGCTTATCAGAGAATTTAATTTGGCTCTAATGATATCATTCCAACTAAATAGATAATTTGCTTTACATATGAACTTGATATTGTAAAACACTATAGCTACTACTGCATGAATATATTACTAAGAAACACAGGGTTTGTAATTACCCATCTTAATTATGCCTCTATAATCAAAGAGAATGCATAAATTAAAAGAATGAATTACAAAAACCTGCACTTTATCTCTGGCTTAGTAATAATACAATAAAAACACTTATTCTCTCTGTAATGTTTTTTCTTTATATGGTACTATCTTACTATTAACCTAAATCCTGAGAGCACCTTGAAACATCAGGAAACAGGAGAAATAACTACTTCCTTCTCAGTACTCAGAACAGAGGAATGTTTTGTGATTGCCTTGTGTGCCATCAGACTTCACATGAGATAGTTCCTTCCCTATAAGGTTAGCTATGTGAAGATAAAAACAAAAAAGGGGTCTCCAAAAGAGTTAATTCACTCAGCTATTGCTCCAACAGGTGATTTCTCTCCTTACACAACTGCCCTACATTACCTGAGCATCTTCTGCAGATTCCAGTGTGGGAAAGCTTCTTATCTTTTTATTTTTTCCTCATTTTCCATTTGTCCTCAAGCATTTGGAGACTTAGGTGCCACTGACTTTATGCAAGTCTCCAAGCCCTTTATCAAGAGCCCCATTCTACACAGTAGAAATAATGGCAACTATACCTGGTCTGCAGGAAATGAATCAGTTCTGAGCACACCAAAACCATCAATTGTCTTTCCACTGACAATTACTTTAATTTTAATCTTGCATCCTAAGATAAACAAGAGATAATTTTTGCTTGTACCACCCAAGGAGAACAGCTATACACAAACTTAAGTGGGCAGTGCAGTCAGGCTTCTCCAAAGCTCTGTGGGGTAAATAACAAGGAACACTCCTCTTCTTGTGCACTGCTGGGAGAAGGCCAAGGCTCTTCATACATATTAAATATTTACATCAAAGAGAAATATCCCACTACAGTGATAGTTTTTTTCCTGAATTCTATCTCATTTCATGTTTAACATGTGAATTTTAGCTTTTTCAAAGTCCCACTCGTAGCAGGATGAAAAATATATTTACTCTAGAGCCAATGATCTCAACAGTTATGACTCAGACTTCTGGTATGTTATAAATTCTTCAGTTTAAAGGTAATGTCACAATTCAAGTGTTCTAATAAAGAGGAGTGAAACCATGAAAAATGTTACATTGAACAATGAAACTTCAATTGAAATTTTAGGACTGGTGTCTTTTCTGACCAAGAAGATACAACACAAGTCAGAAATCAGTGATAAACAGGCAGTAAGAATAATTTGTTGCAGAACTACTATCATGACATAAGAGAAGGTCTTCAGCAGGACTGAGCATTGAGTGAAAATTGGAGCAAAGATTTTTTTTCCCATGAGATTGCTAATAAAAACTTAAAAAAACCCCAAAAACAAGTGAACAAAAACCCTCCCAAACCTCCAGACAAATTTATTTCTTTTAAAATACCAGTAATTGCAAGTTAAGAACCTTGAACTACGTTTGCAAATGTTTTTTTTAAAAATTCTTTTTTTAACTTGTATTTAGTTGCAAAATCCTTCAAGCAGGACTGTGCTGTGGGGATGTTAAGAGGGACTTAATAATTAGGTAATCTCATTAATGCCACACAAAGATTTGCAAGCAAAATATTTTCACACCATAGTTGAAAGCATCAGCATATTGCCACTTGAGACAGCAAGGAATATTGCAGCTTGTCTTCAGAAAGCATAAGCAGGTTCAGCACCTCTTTTAAGCATTCACCCCATGTAAGAAGGAGAGTGTGACACGTTATTTAGCAGAATAACTCTAGAGAATGAAGCCAATTTTTAGGTATTCTTTTGAAATGTGCCATTTAAAGTCATCCTCAGAGAACAGACATACCAGCAATAGGGTTAATCACCACAATTTGTTGTTTTTTCCCCTGATTTAGCAGGATACCTTGAACAGAATCACTGAGAATACCATGTTTGTTTGTTAAAGCCATTGTGGAATATGACAGTCAACTGATAGGAAGCTTATATCTAAGCACGTTCTACATCATATTTAAATTCAGCTCTCATCACACAAGATTTAGTGAAAGTTCAGACACTAGATTCACCTAAAACCAGCAATTAGCCCAGAAACATATTACAAGTGTGCAGCTTACTTTTTCAGGAAGCCTTCTAGTGTCTCCCTTGAGCCAGTGGCCCCTTTTCTACCCTCTATCTGATTTCTTAATATAGGAGATTTCTTCAAGTTCTTTCACAGTCTATTTAAACCACTGAGAAAATGTCCCTGATCAAAATAGGGGCCTAAAAAGCCAAATTAAACTATGGGTTGACAAGTATAGATGAAGAAAGTTAAACTAGATCAGCCTGGTGCAATAATGACTGTGTCTGGATGGCAATTTCCTGGCCTCTCCATGAAAAAATGAGGATTTGTAAACCAGTTTCTAAAATGGAGGCGAGAGCAGACGTATCGGCCGTAAGTATTTCCTATGTCTAATGTACAAGGTTTACACCAGAAGTCTTGGCTACACTGACATAATCAGCATAAGCAAATTATTTCTTTCAGAAGTCTCTGTGCACCAGCACAATGGCAGAGAAAGGTTTGCCAGGGCTTTCACTCCCAGTCAACGGAAGGTGACATTAAAATGTCTATCACAATGAACAACCCACCATAGGTCTTCAAACCTGAACCACAATTCATAAAAAGAAGTCTGTAGAAGCTACATGGATGGGGAATTCAGGAAAACAAACAAACAAACAGACAAACAGACAGACAGACAGACAAACAAACACCCCCACTCCCAAAAAGTAAAGTAGCCTGTAATGCATAAATGAGCAGTGGCTGAAAGAGTCAGATGCTTGATTTTGCTATAGACAAGAGAACAGTCTTCACCATCAAGAAGACCAAGTTCCTTTGCAAGTTGATGAGAAGCTTTAGGCACCTAAAAATCCTACTTATTATTTATACACTCACAAAAGTTCAGAGGAGGGAATGCTGTTAAACAGCTATTTTAATCTCCCAATTTCAAAACTGGCAAGGCATTGGGAAGTCCTGTCTGTCCCAAACTGTGTTTGTTACCAAAGAGTAATTTCCAATAGAAATTTCAAATTCTCCAAGAAAATCGTCATTAAGACCCTTTTTTTGAAATATTCTCTCTTCCAAACGCAGAATAAAAGATTTGGGCTATGTCACTACAGCAGTTCTGTACAATGGGAGGACTTTCTCTACATAATAGAAAGAAAAAAAAAAAAAAATCTTCATCTATCCAGGTATATGAGTTACCAAGAAGAGTTCCACTTTACCTTTGGGAGTGGAGGGAAAACTTCATGCAGTTGCTACCCTTAGTCTGAATACACATATTGGCTGAAACAAACTGAAAATTGGTATATACAAAATATTCTAGCTTATAATTGGTTTTGAATAAGCTCATTCACATGAAAAACCAAGTGTAGCAGGTACAAATCAGGAATGTGTTGTATACCTGAACTTCAAAAGTCTGAGAGCCACACGCATACATATGGACAGCATCAGCATCAGAAAATGCAGCCATAAGGAGGCATAAATCTGTAAAAGGGAGGTTAATTGGACACTTGGGAATCATAAATAGCAGATCACACACGATTATTGGATGAAGGAAAAAAAAGGACCAAAGTGTTCAACTGGAAAAGTCCAAATTAAAGTGAAAATAGTTTAAATGCTAAAAGAATGAAGATCAAACACAAAGTCATAGCCTATGGGTAAAAAAAGGATAAAAAGTTAGGGGAGTACTTCAGCTACAGTCATGGGAAGAAATTAGAAAAGTTTCCTCATGCTAGAATTCTCCAAGACAAAACATATCAGCTGAAATGTCTAAAGAAGAGCGTGCACCAATAAAGAATGTTATATAAGAGAACATTGATACAAGAGGCTATAACATATTTTGATTTTGATATGGAACATAAAAATCTAAAGGGATAATAATAGGAAAAAGCTTATCTAGGAAGACAATAAAATGAGACAAACTTAATTGTGAAATAAAAGAAAAGTGAAACGACATAGTCAGACAAAGAAAATGACAACATAAAATAGGAACAGAAAGATACCAATGTGATTAACCATAACGACAAGTCCTAAGACACTTCAAAGAGAAGTCAGGTTATTAACGGAAGGAACTTAGGGGGATGTATAGCAATTGGTTAGGTATATTTGTCTAAGGAAAGCAAAGAAAGGAGAAAAAAATATACAAATCTCCCCTGCTACAAAGCCTCTGCATAAAAAAGGGAAAGAATTATTCCTTGACTATGTATCTCTCTAGACAAGTTGTTCAACCAGACCAGCAAATGAACAAACTACATGAGAAAGTGTCCCTCCAATGTGGAAGAATGATGGAAAATCCATTCCAGCCTTGTTTAACATTTCCTGTGTACAGTCTAGTAAAGATGTGCTAATTGCACCCCTGTGAAATATCAACCAGAGAAAAAAAGGTCTTTTTTTTGTAAGCCAAACTATCAACTCATTAAAAATTATAATGTACTGCTTGTTTATTTATTGTTATTTAAATTGGCATCCGATCACCATTAGTTACAGAAAATGCTTCTGCAGGATACCTTGCAGAAATGTATTTTGAAGAAATACGGGTTATTGCTCATTAATACACCTTTCTGATCATGCAGATCAGATTGATATTTGGCAATTTGGGTTTTGTTGTTTTGTTTGGGGTTTTTTCTTTTTTTTCCCCTTTCCCTTCCCTGTACTTTTTTTTCCCAGAAGCTGATGCACCAATTACCATGGTCAATTGAATCACCAGGTCATCAACAGCAATTTATCACAGTTCAAATAGTTGTTTCCTAATTTACCTCAAGGAGCTGCTAGTATTTATGCATTTCTGTTCTAACATAGTGACATAACTTCTGTGTAAGCTCTTCACGTGCAGTCCACTTCTATCTCCTTTCTACATTCACAATCTTCCATTCTTGTACTTGCCAATGTGTCTTTCTGGGCCTTACTCCAGACAGATTTTCCTCAAGTTTCCTCCTGCATGTTAGTTATATTATTAAAACGTCAATCCTATATAAGCTTTGTGCTACACCTAAAGCAAATGCTGGTGCTGGCATTTGACCTCTGAAACCTGATTAAGTGACATAAAATACCTTTTTCCCCATAACATACCAAACATGTGACAGACAACAGATTATAGCAACCATTCTAGCCTCTCCCCCTTTTTTTAATTTTTAAAGTAAAAAATTTGTACCCCACTCTTTATGGTTTTTCTTAGCCACAGTGTAAAGTTCATGGCTCCCTTTTTCATCAGTTTATCACCTTACAGTAGGAATAGACACATCTTTACACACTGAAGTGAGATTATGAAATTATAATCCTGTTTTTGGTTCTTTGCCAGAGCTCATGCGAATTCAGTTTTTACTCCACAGAGAATGATCAAATGTATGCTCTTTTGTAACATGGATGTGAACTGACAACTGACCTACTTCTATCCCAGGGGATGAAAATTTCAAAGGTGGTTTTACCTTCCACCGTGGAACACCAAAATGGTTAAAGAAAGTAAAAATGTTTTTGAAGCACAGTTAACACCAACTTCATAATCTTTATTATCAAAAAGTACTTTGTCAGCTTTTTAAGAATTGCAGAACCAGACACAAAGTGAATTCAGCAAGAAGGGAGTACCACCAATGTACACAGCATGAACAGTTCTCCATAATTTTCAAAGACATGAAAAATGGGAATAGGAAATCCAAATCTAGAAGGTATGCAGCAATAGTGAACAGAATTTTAAGGGACTGATATGGAGAGAGGACAAACAATACAAATCCAGAAAACAAATGAAGACTGTCCTAGTTATTGAGCATCATCGCTATATTGTATTCTGCAATTCAAGAGAAAAAGCCATGGACTGATTTAAAGAGATGGAAGTAACCAAGGACAGAAATGTCACATGTAACTTAGGACTTTCTTCTAGTCTCATCAGGGAAAAAGGGAGATGTGATTGTCTCAAACCACAGAAGAAGTAGAGCTTCAGGACAAACTAACTCCAAAGTTACTAAAAAAATAAAAAGCTTAACTTATAAGTAAGCCAATATAACTAAGATATTAGAATATTTGTAACAAGAATTTATTTATTAAGAGATGGGGACAATTAGCTATTTTGGTCAATTTGGACTTGTAAGAAACTTTATTTAAGCAATTGATTCCAAAATGACATTTTAGCAAGTAGTAAGAATTTGTACAAACTGCTTCAGAATCCAGGAAACAGATCAGATTCAGCAGCAAGTGAGGGGATGGAACATTTGACTCTGCTACACTGGAGATTATCTGTGTTGAACATATCAAGGATATTGTGCCTGAGATTAGCTTTTATTCAAAGTTCTTTATTTTCTCTATCTCTCTGCTAATGCACACTTACACTTCTATACAGAATTATCTGTTTTATTATGTGTTTTATTTGTAGTATATGAATTAAGAAAATCTAAAAAGCATAAACCTCAAACACCCTTGGTACTACAATGAGACCCAGCACTTAAATAAGGTTGTCCAACAGTAATTTTTAAGAAATTGTTACATCTAAAGAATTTTATTACTTGAGGAACTTTATTATGTATTATAGTCACCTGATCCATGTGAAATGCAATATAGGAGTAAGAGTAATAATAATTAGTACTTCATATTTATTTTCACTACCTTGGTATACTTCAAATGGTATTTTGTGTAGTAGATTATATAAAAAGAGTAAAAAAAATACTGTGCAAGTATATGTGCGTACAGAACAAAGGCAACAGTGATTTTGCTGTCTGCACACAAAGTAACATATTCTGTTAAAACTTTGAAGTACCATTATGTTAAACAAAATGTATTATGATTCAGAGATTAAAATGCATTTTCAATTGATTCACATTTCCAATTAAATTTATGGTCAGCAGAGACATAATGATATTATCCACAAAATTGTACCAGATATAATAATAACACCCAACTACATCTGTGCTGTAAAAAGTATAACAATTGTGCGCTATCACTGGTTCTAATTACCTCTTATCCTTTAGAGACTGGCAGGTGGCCAATGAAATGTGGATATAAAATCAGAATATAATCAGATAAAGGGAGATGAAACTGTTATTGGCTTTTAGTTATGTAAATTAAGAATTTTACTCAACAGGTTATTTAGTCATCCTGATGAGTGGAAACATTCATTTGGAAGACTAATTATACAGTACTTACAATGATTAGAACACCCAATTGTTTCTATTGCAAAGAGTATAAAGTACATCTTGAATTATATTAAGTTAGTGGTGAGAAAGAATTTTGTTTATTTCTTATACAGGAGGTCTCCAAAGGAAGCCTAGTAGTGGGCCTGTAAGAAATTCTCTCTCATCTAAATTGATTCTCTTTTGCTCTGCCTTTCAGACCTGCTTTGAGTAAATATCTTGTACACAGATGTACTCAACAACTAGAAACGATCTTTCAGATGAAGCACAAATGGAGGACCTGATCACTTGCAGTCGCTTGAGGTGGCACAGTTCAGCTGAAAGGACAACAGTGTTTGTTGATATCCCTCCCACTAGGTTTCCTCAGCTACTGGGCTAAGCAAATAGCAGACCTATTTGCTTCACAAATATTTGAGCGAAGTATAAAACAAATTGTGACTGCCCATGACCATATCACGTGTACTTCATAAAAACATGGTTATTTCCTACCACCATTACCCACTAAAAAGATAATTTTCACACGTGTTTTGCCTGAGGGAAAAGCCTCTATTATGCAAACTTCCTAAAAGGCTGTGTTATATAATTCCATGAGCCACTTAAAATTGAATAGCAGCATTTCACAATTTATTTAATAGATTAGTACATCATAAACTGTGGCTTGCACAGGTGTGTGATCTACAGGCAACCCATGCAACAAGAGTAATTCACTAAGATATTTTGCATGACAAATACCCAAAACCACTGTGCTAGTTCATGTTCATTTCAAAGGGGAAGGATTTAAGCTGCTGACATAACAGCCTCCAACACTGATCATTGTAGGAGATGAGAGAGATAGGCGACTGTAGATAAGGAAAACAAAGAAATAAGCAGTGGGTTTTATCCTCCAAAGACATAACTGAGTCTATTAAAGTTCACTGTGCAAGTTTCCATTGATTTTTGCAAACAAAGTGCTAAAAGACCATAAGGTGTAGCATAAAAAACCCCCAACCTAAAGAAGTAAGACAATTTGTTACTATTCATTGCCTTGGCTACTGGAAGTACAATTATCTCCTTCACAGTCCCACTGAAAAGCACAAATATCAAAAAACCCCACATTACTTTTCACCTTTAGAATTATGTACCACCATATTATGTTATTGTGCAATAATAAACATGACTACAATTACTAAATTGTTCTTTTTACAGTATTAGTCTTTGTCTTATCAGAATCTCTTGAATCACTGAAACATAGAATACCCTGAGTTGGAAGGGAGTCACAAAGATCATCAAATCCAGCTCCAGCTCTGCACAGGAAAATTTAAAAAAATCACACTGAGCCAACTCTTCACTTTAAACTTTTCCTCCCCTCCCCTCCCCTCCTCTCCTCTCCTCTTTCTTCTTTTCCTTTCCTTTCCTTTCCTTTCCTTTCCTTTCCTTTCCTTTCCTTTCCTTTCCTTTCCTTTCCTTTCCTTTCCTTTCCTTTCCTTTCCTTTCCTTTCCTTTCCTTTTCTTTTCTTTTCTTTTCTTGCAGATTTCCAGATAGCTGCTCTCTATTAAACATCCTGCCTTCAAGTGGAGGAATAATCTGAGCAAAGGTGAGATAGAATATCTGTGTATCAGGACTGCTTCTTTCTTTATCTTTTGTATAGTACCAAAGATGACAGGATTTGGAGTCCTCTCTTCTACTCTTAATTGTTTAAAAGAAAGAAAACCCAATTCAGAGCTACAAAACTACTGAAGTTCTCCTCATTACGGAAACATTCCCACCTGCTCACTCTGAGTTGTAGCTATGTTGATTACAAGATAGATGAAGCAGGGTAACCTCAATCCCATGGCTGCAGCAACTACTACAGGACACATGGAATTAATCATTGCTCAATTTTTAATGCCTCTTTTTCTTGAAGCAAAAGGACAGAGAGCATGACCTTCTTGAAGTCCTTGTTGCTGAGGTGCTATGCATCAGATACAGGTTTTGGACCCAGAAGATAAACCTGGACTGGGGTCCTGGGATGCCCTAAATATGAACCCACAGTTGGCTGTAGCAGGCCCTTGTCTTTGAGACCTTGTTTTGAACTTTTAGGAGCTCCTGCATTTAGGTGAATGGCTACTGCCCTGTGCTGCTCAATATCTCCTGACTCCTGCCACTCAAGCTGCCTTTGCCATCACAGTCTGCCTTGCATCCCACTGTCTTGTCACTCTTATTTCTTGATGGCCAGAGATGGGACCTGCAGCACTGCTTTGTGGAACATGATGATCGTTCCATCAGTTCATTAGCCACTGCATGCACAGAAGGGAGAAGGGATGCACAGCAGAATTGTGCCAGAAAAGCCTGGAAGGGCTCTACTCCCAGGGCAAGGTTTCACGTGGAGCTGACTTTGCAGCAGGACCAAGGAGTGGAAATTGAATGGGGAGATTTTGACTTGGTTAGTCTCCACACAGCAGACTACTCTCAAAGTACTAGAGGAATGAATAACTTTAGAAAATAAAACAGACCTTGAAGTCAGCAGAACAGCAGTGCTAATCTCTCCTCTGAATTGAAAAGAGCCTTGCACACATCTTCCCTTTCACCCATGAAAGCATTTAAAGAACATAAAGCACACACCAGGATGGCAGTGTAGAACATTTCCAGAGAAAGCTCCCAGTGCTGGGTGGGAAAGAGAACAGACTGAAGGATTGTCCCTGGATATATATGTGTTAGGTTCCTTTGCCAGGTTCCAGCATGAAGAGCTCAGAAATGCATCAGTACATGCTCTCCTCCAACAGAGCAATCCTAGGATCCAAGGAGTACAAGCTGGTTGGCTTGGTGGTACATTTCCCTCCCAAGGTCTGCTGTAGATCTCTACACCAAGGCTCATGCACTGAGCCCCACACAAAGAGCAGCTGTTCCAGGTCTCAGAAGCATGACCTTCACCTTCTTGGACTCTTGTCATTGTTCATCATTCTTCTTGCACAGACACAAGATTAACAGATTAAGAGACTTCTGGATCCCAAACCACCCACCCCCCCTCCCCCCCCC